>JABFPJ010005526.1:0-12094 GCA_022817425.1 Gryon sp. ZL-2020
AACTATTTATGTTGTGGATATATACATATGTATAAAATAGGGATCTTAAAATTCAAATTTTGTGTTATAAATTTAAAGAATAAACAAATTTTATAATCACAAAATATTGGATTTAAAACATATGTATATAACCACAACATAAATAGTTCTGATGAAGAAATAAAACTATTTCGAAACGTCATTGATGCAATTATTATTTGGGATATCAAAAATTAACACATAAAATTATAAGAGGAAAACCTTCATTAATTGCCTCTATAAAATAAACAAAACAGTGTATAATTTAAACAATTTCCGACTATCCGTTTCTATTTGTCTACAGAATCTCCAGATATAAAAGAATGTGTTATAACTTCTAAGAGCATAAAGCGAGTATTACTATTATAAAAAGGTGTGTAAATAAATTGTCTGAAGATTTCAAGTTAAATGTTATTTATGATATGAAATGCAAACTTTAATGAACATTATATAATGTAAAACAAAACGAAACGTTGCGGCTAGAATAAGATAACATAAAATATATGTATAAAGAAAAAAATCCTTAAAGAAGTGTAAGAACGTAATGGTATAGAACCGTTAAAGGACGACTATACTGAAGTAGCAAGAGCTTTTACAAAACTAAAGAAGTAATAACAGACAAATGTTTTTGTTTGTTTTGTTTTTTAAATTTGAGTGGTCATTGATTTATTATAATACTTATTTATTTTTATAAAAATTTAATTTTTGTTAAATAGTAAAATCTGAATTACTTCTTTAAGTAATAAAAAATTTACAGAGTTATTAAACGGGATGTAAATAATTAATTATTTTCCTTCTTTGCGAAACATTACAGCATAAGCTTCGCTTTAACACTTCAGCCGATTTATAAAGTCCATAATTTAGTTCTTGAATTTATATACACTGGCTTTTCTGAATGCATGTAAATTTACATTTTTACAAGCGAATGAAGAAAAACATTTAAATTTTAATTCTTAAGTAGATTAATATTGAACTTGAATACTAAAATAATATTATAATATACTTATTTCTTAAATATAAATGTACAAAATATATAATAAATACGTTATACAAATTGGAGGAAATTAATTTCTAGCATACTATTCGTTATGTAATAAATTTACATCATGAATACATCGGTGAAATTCAATCACAAAATTAGTATTTATCGAAACAAAATTGTTTTTAAAAACGTAAAAGAATCCGAATAATAAATACATTGCTATTTGCGTACATATAATATGTATTATTATGTTTCAATAAAATGTATATTAGCCGTATTTTCGATCTTATTTATTATATTCAAATGCTTTTAATGACATTAAAGTCCATTAATATTCAATATAATTGAAACGTTACAAATATAATTTAAACAGTGTGGACCGATTGTACTTATCGACTTTAATTTCATTTTAGCAACACAATGTTTGACTATGTTTATGCAGTTTTGAGTATCATATAAATTAGATACCGTCATTTATTTTCTCTATTATATGAATTTAAATGCACTAAGTTGCAAATCAACGAGGTAATTAATAAATACTAAATACGCTTGAGCTTATCCAAATGTTATCTAAATAGAGAGCACGTTGGACCATTTACGTGTTATCTATATCCAAGGATTTTGAGTGCGCATTACCTAAGTAGAAAGGTAGAGAGTATAAGCAAAGAAGAGCAAAAAAAGTGAGCGAAGATGAGGTTGAAAAAGCACACGACGGCAGGAATTAAGCCACGAATCACGCGAAAGCGCCTTCTAAAAGCTTGAATCTTACGTAGATTGTACAAAACGATATGATTTGAGCTACTTAAACGAATATCGTGTATTCGTCGCGTCGTCGACGTCGGCGACAGGAGCGGCGCGCCATTTGAATTCAGTGCCTTGGCTGAATTTTAAATTGACTCGAATTATCTTAATAAGGATCCCCACTGTAAACGGCAGCAGCAGCCCTGCCAGACTTTCGCGCTGCAATCGCAATTCCGCGTTCTCAATTTGTATGCATTGAATTTAAAACAATGTTGCGTTTTCAGTGAATAAAATTTAATAGCAAAATGTCAAGCTCGAGTCATAATCGAGCTACGTAACGCGCTCATTATCGAGCAGGTGGTAAAGGCGCGTTTTTGTTTGGGAATTCAATGCGAAATGCCTGCCTTTTATATACACTGGACACTAATTATTTAATTACCAATCATTCAGTTATTTAACCCTTTTTGTTCAGATTTATTTTTAGACAAGATTTCTTTTTAGGTAATTTGGCGAAGTAACAATAGCAATCAGTTGCGCAAAATTTATTTCACCTAATGCGATTTGTCGATTTAAATTATGGTTAAGGATTGATATACCTTTTATAGTAAATTAGAGTTAATTTTTACTTTAGATAGATTGTTATTAAATTAACTTTGCGGTTCATTTGTTTCTGATATTTTTACTATTTC
The DNA here is from genome assembly GCA_022817425.1 of Gryon sp. ZL-2020. Classification (NCBI taxonomy): domain Eukaryota; kingdom Metazoa; phylum Arthropoda; class Insecta; order Hymenoptera; family Scelionidae; genus Gryon; species Gryon sp. ZL-2020. The sequence goes on from JABFPJ010005526.1 coordinate 2,431, forward strand.
AGATGCAAGGGTTTTTGTTAATTAACTCAAATAATGATACAACAAAAAAAGAATTTGTCCTATTAGCTTTGGCGATAATTAAACAAAAATTAAATGAAGAAATACAAACTCAACCGAAATTGTTGAACTAAACCAAAATTGTTCAGAAAGTAGGTAAATGTGAAATCAGATTAATTAAGCGATAGCAATCAGTTGAGCGCAAAAAGAAAAATGTCAACCTCGTTCAGTCGAGTTCTTGGAAGAGTACGGTATTTGCACGAGAAGTGAGAGAGAAAGATTTCGAGCAAATTAAGACAAGCGTTTGCGACATCATAAATAACTTGTTTCAAAAACTACTTATATTAGCATTCGGATTAATTTGAAAGTAAATCATTTTCAATGAATTTTATTTAATTATCACCATTTTAATACCAATAGTGACAGATTAACTTAGTCGCGAAAGTCATTTACTCTACTGTACAATTTTAGATGCAATATGCAAAAGTTTTGTGAGAAGTTTTTCGTCACGTTAACTCTACGAGAAGCAACTATGAAGGCTCCGTCACAACGACGCTATTGTCGCACGTGTTTGCAATTTTTCCATTTAAATAACATTAGGAAAACGCAAACGCGAGCCTTAACGCTTTCATTCTGACGAATATTTAACTGCGTGGCATAAACGATCGTAGAATTAGAATGGCGAGACAATTAGAATAGCTTGGTCGATTGTATTTAAATGAATTCCTTGGCATCTCGAATGGAGCAGTCGGGGAAATGAATGAATAATTAAAAAGGGTATCGAACAGGGGAGACTAGAAAAAGAGGAAGCCGAAAGGTAAGGAAAAGAAACTGTAATAACGAATGTCATAATTCAAGATTCGCGGAGTTTGTATCATAAATATTAATCGTCGTAAACATCGAGTTTACTGTTAATTACTTTAGTAAGTAAAAGAATAGTCAATGAGGTACCAGCTGCGGAGACTGAGTCAAGTTTAGTGAACTAAGTTTTGACATTAAGCACAAAGTCTTTGCAGAGTGTATAGACGTCGACACAAGTTTGTATATAGTGAAACCTATCACGTTGGATAGTATGAACCAATTCTACTTGGCGTTGAAATACTTGGACATGTATTCATACGGTCTCATAATGCAATGTATATATAAATAAGATGTTGCTACAATGTTACTGAAGTTCTCCATATTCAATGGAAAATTATTATGAGTGAAAAAATGAAATATAGATATTATGTTTGAAACTTTGAGATATTATATCGTCTGTTTAATAAATGAAGCTTTAAAATGTATTGTTTAAAGTGTTTAATTGATAGTAAATTAACGTAGTGGTGTTTGTATAGGGAAAAAAGAGTATTATGGATGTAATATATTGTCAAATATTGTTAGAATTGGTACAGTTAACATATGTCAATGATGTGTGATTTAACTAACTACAGCATTTTAATGAGGTTATTGTCAAGTTTGAACAACAGTTTACTTTTCCATTGAAAATGAATTTGTGTTAATCTTTATTTGGAAATTGTCGTCAAATTGGGACAATTTGACAATACAGGCGCCAAACAGGATGTACTAATAAATCATTACATCGTTAGTAGAGTGAAGCTTTAATTGTAAAATGTTTTATTTTTAATATAATGCATTTAATAATAAAATATTTTTAATAAATGCAGCTTGACAGAGCAATAATATGATACAATTCTAAAACACAATTAAGATAAATTAAATTTGAAATTAATCTAAAATCATTCATTCATAATATTCGTTTGAGTATATAGGATATATATTTTCAACTATAAATCATCTGAAAAATTTTATAGCTCTCAAACACCGTAATAAATAATATTAAACAAAATATTATTGATCTAATAAGATAAAAATTCAAGTAGCGAATGATGAAATTCTAATGACGAAATTTTACAATTAATGAAGTTATAAATGAAGTCCTGAATTGAATTCTGATTTCTAATTGTTTACTTGTTTCTTTTACGAGTATGGATATAAAAACAGCAACAATTTAATTTTTCTACTCGACTAAACGTTGACAATCATGACAGTCCTAAGACACCGCCATATTTTACCTGTCAGATATATTCGCGATCTCTAATCATAGCATATCAAATCGGAACGTGCATAAATGTCAAAATAAACTGTTCTTGATACTAGATGATTGAAATACTACATACAGACTTTTTCACATTACTTAAATGCTCTCTAAATTTGAATAAGTGAAATTTTCACTTATTTGCTGAGTGAAACATTTTTTCACTTCAAAAAAGTCAAAATTTGCATTTATTCGTAAGTGCAAAAATTTTCACTTCCAAAAAAGTGAAAAATTTTACTTTTTCATAAGTAAAAGAAAATTCATTTTTCCAAAAAGTGGAAAACTATTTTTTCATAAGTGAAGAGAATTTGACACTTTTCAAAAAGTCAAAAATTGTACTTTTTCATAAGTCAAATGAATTATTAACAAGCTAGGAGTATATTTCTCAATTAAGTTTCGTATTTTAAGTGACAGACTGGTATGGTGGAGAAGACATCGGACTATCACGTTGGGGACCTGAGTTCGATTCTCGGAGAAATAAAATGTTTTCAATAAGATTTTAATTATATAATATAAAAATATAAAAGAAAATAGAAAAAATAATGTAATCATAAATATATGAATAATATAATAATAGAACATTTTTTTAATAACAAATAATTTTTCACTCTTTCAATAAGTTAAGATTCACTATTTTCAAATAAGTTATTTCTGTCTTTTTTAATAAGTGAATATTCACTTATTGTGTGAACTCGATATTTAACATCCTCAATAAGTGAATATACACTTACAATAAGTGAATTTCCACTTATTCAAATTTAGAGAGTGATCTTGTTGGTTTTATATAAAATTCTAACTTAATGCCACAAGGAAGCCCACTTTTTGTCTAATTACAAATATCAAAATTTTGGTCATATACTTATTACGCACTCTACCTTAGCACTTATACTATTTCTCTGTAATCTAACCATCCTTTGAACTCAACTTCCAGGCACACACGCGAAAACACTGTTCGTTTACGTACCAATTACACTTTTCAATACGATCGCGACAGAAACCCGAAACCAACTGACCCTTTTTCATTTCATGTTGTCTTATCTGTACTTTTGGGTTTTCCCATGTGATATATGTGTTGGCCTTACACGCACGTCAAAACAAAACACGATTACAATTGTATTTTTTGCATGCAATAGAAATTAAGGTGACTACTTAGTTTACATAATTTAATTTCGGTTGCTCTATTACTAATTGACATTTGTTTTCAGTAAATAATAAAATATATAACGCTATCCTTTTATTTTCCAAGAATAGCTCGATATATTTTATTTAATGAGAAAGTTTTAATTATTAACAGAGTCATTGAAATCGAATTATGTAAACAAACGGACTTGAGCAATCACCTTAATACTTTAATTATAGTTAAGATTGTATTTTCTCACAAATAAAATTGCAATTTTTTTAATCTATATAAGTAAGGGACAACGAACAAAACAATCTGTTTTACTGCCAAACCACTAACAGCAACTTTTAATAGATACTGTAACAAATTACAGACAGTATTATTTTCATTTAATTAAAGAATTTATTTATTTTATAAAAATAAATGCGTATTGAATAAAGAAATGAAAATTCATATTTGCATGTATATGTATAATTTTTTTCATTAATGAGTTGAAATTAAATTCATTATGATTATCGTTATAAACTTTATTGTTCTTGATATTTGTTTATATTATTCTATTAAATATTAAAAAAATATTTGTTGCTGCAATTTTATTTGCTTTCATACATCATTAATCTTTATCATAAATAACTTAGCTGCAAAATTTTGCACACCACAATGCTCTATCACATCAAAGATATACAATTTTGAATCTGTCATATTATTCAACTCTTTAATTTCCATAAATAATTTCCTCTTAACTGAAGCGTCTCGTTCTAACTTAGCGAAACTTCATATTATTTCTATCTATATCGATACATGAAAGATCAAATTAGACGAAAATGTGCAATCCTATATTATGACATACAAGTGTGAGAGAAGCAAAAGTCATTTGACACCGCAAAGCAATATCGACATCCGAATATAAATGCTCGGTTAGCAGTTTCAAAATGAGTTACAGTTATATGTCTGCAAATTATTGACGTTCATCTTGGGCCATGTATGATCAATAATCTGCGGGCCTAGTTGAATCGCGAATAATGTGCGGAATCGCGTCGCGGATGATCGACCTCCACGGTTACCTTCGTTGCAAATACGTTGGAACATGACTTGACGTAGGGCTTAAGGGAATGGTACCATACTTGCAAACTCAAACTCAGAATGTATACACGCGTACTTGTGGATAATAAACTTGAATCTCAAAACGCCCTGGAGGAATCAAATGTATTAATCGGTCGCAATAACTTGTCGAATGTAGGTTATATTCGCGTAAGCCCCCCTCTTACTCTATCCATTCATCTCTCTCCTTCTTAATCTATCTACCTATCTATATATATATATATATATATATATTTATACCTACATCAATATATCCTTCTCTGTCTCTCTCAATTCATACATCCTTGTCTCCCCTACCAAATCGATCGGTTTCTCTTGCAATGTATACATTGAAAACCGTTGCACTTCTATCTTTTTGTCGATCCATCCGTCAATCCATTGGTTCGACTATCCATTACGTTTTCTATTCGCGGTTCCATGTTGTTTTTGCATCTCTTTCTTTTGATTTGTTTGTTTATCCGGCAGCGTTTGGTCTTCGGTAGATTTGGCGTCTCTGTCAGACTTGCTCGCCGTCGATTGTGTAATCAAAGGGGAGTTGGGCAACTGCGGGCGACGGACGCGAGAAGGGAAAACCAGAGCGGCTACAGATGCAAACTCGAATTGCTTGAATAATGCAAACGAGAGTAACCATAACCCACTGTAACCGCATCGGCCTTTGCTACCGTGTGCAACCAACGCAAGAACATAACGCGCGTCTGCACCAAAAAGGGACCGCCACACCGTTGTGTTCATTTGCTAAGATTCTTTTGCTTGGACTGTAACCTCAAGTTATACTATACATTTAAACTTTTAGCCAACTTCAATTTTGCGCTGCGGAATTTCGAAACGAAAATCAACGCTTGTTTCTCGCGTCTTGTCTGTCGGAACTGGCTGTGTTTCATCCATTCAGATAATTCTGATTGTAGCGTTTGCTTTGTTTATGCTCAAAGTTACGATGATGAAAAAATAAAAGAGAAGAATAAATTCGTTAGCAAAGTACAACTATTATGTGTACATATGTTTCTTTGTCCAATCAAGAGCCATTATATCTGTCGGGAAATTGATTTGTCTTGCTTGGTCTTGATATTAGCTCGTTATTGATCGTATCTCGATTAGTCTACTTAAGATTGTATCTGTGGTATCGTAGAAATCATTTGAAGAATTAAAGTGATGTTGATTGAAACCATTTGTTATTAAATAGTTTCGTCTTATATATAAAGAACGACAATGTAACATGTATAGAAAAAAAGTTACCCGCGCGAAAACAAAGTACGGCGACAGTACAAATACGATCTTCATCCGTACTTTCCAGTACGAAAAGTACTATTTGTTTTCACGCGGGTATTTTAAAAAGAATTAAAATTAGTGAAAGAAAATAATTCGAACATTGAAATAAAAGAATTATAGAATCAGATACGGATACTGCAGATTGAACAATAACAGATATATACCAATTGTTCATAATTCTAATGCAATTTTTTATTCGTTTGTAATGAATATGTAAAGATTCAGATAGTCTTAATAAGAAGACAAATAAATAACATATGATATTAGAGAATAATTGTGGAAAAAGTAAAAATACATTATTTCTTTTAATTTGTGAATTGTTTAGATTTGTATGAAATATTGTGAAGCATTGTGTTCAATACAATAATTTATAAAGTAAAAAGTCATTTTCTTTTGCAGACTCCTTGAAAAAATATAATTTGATATTGAATTTTTTGTTCTTAACTTTTACTAAGACATTTTTCTACAAAATAGAATGTCGTCAATTAATATTTCAATTAAATACTGACCTACGATAAATCATCACATGGAGAAAACGATGTAAACATGAAAACAGCAACAAATAATGTTATTTATTAGTCAAACATTACTTGTCGCCAAGCAAGTTTTGAAAATACATTTCGTATATTTATGACAATAATAATTTGCCGTCGAAATAAACAAGGCATTTGCAAACTCGTCGTTTACATCAATCTAGCTAAATGCATAAGCGTCAATATAGGAAAAAGCAAAAGAAGAAGTAGAGAAAAAACTTTTTCCGTAAAAGCATTGTCAAAATGAAGTGGCGGGAATGCTAAACTCGATGAAATTGGCGAAATATGCGCATAACTTTCTAACATTCATTCACTTGACCCGCTTACGACACTTTTACCTTATTTTTTTTCTTCTTTTTTTCTTTTTATTTTTGAGAAAGAAAAGGAAGATGCAAGAAAAGCACGCATCATGAATTAATAACGTTCAATTTAATACGACACTTACAAATGACCGTCCAGGTGTCTCGAGATTGCTCACTTTTTCATTAAGCTGACGTACAAAATTTATGTTACGTCGCCGATGCTATCGACGCTACGTGAATCACGAATTTTTCGATACTTTTCGGACCAATTTTAATATGCGCGTAATTCATTACGACAGTTCATTACAAATTATAAATTATCACGTATTAGTAAAACTCATTTACACGACTCTGCGATTAATCTGCAACATTTCATTTAATCATCAGTAAAAGTACTTCATTTGATCAACATTTTTTAATCAAATTTAAATTAAAACGTTATACAAGTTAATGTGTTGCTTAATATGCATTATTTATATACGCATCGACAATAATTATTATGTTAGTATTCAAATCGTTATTATTTTATGCTCTTATTATGCAATGTAATGAGAAAAAATAGTATATTGTGATTTGATTAACAAAAAAGATTTCGAATCAATTTTAATTAAATAGAAAACAATATTTTAATGTTTTATGTGTTAAAAATATAATATGATATAATCTGTATAACAAGATTTATAATTAAAAGTAATATGACGGATTTTTTAATTATTTATTCATTTATTAAAAATATTACTAGAAGATGATTTTATGATATATATATGAGAAATGTATCTTCAATTAATTATGTTTTTTAATTAAGTTGCAAAATAAAAGTTAAATTCAGTTATAAAAAATTAAATAAAGGTTTAAATTTTATGATTATAATTTATATTATTCAACATTATTATATTTTCGTTAGGAATATAGATAAATTTAATAATATTGCAAAAATGAATAATTCTCCAATGTCTTTACATCATTGCTATTCTTTTAAAAAGATATTTATTATAAAAATATTTTATATATCAAGATAAATACGCTTGAAATTATTATTTATTGCAAAATACATCTCGTAACATGATTATTCAATTAGATATATATTTCATACTACTGAAACAGTATGAAATTTCCATTCCATTTCAATTCCATTTCCAAACACTTTAATTAAAAATGCAATCAAATAACACTAATCTAAAAATAATATACATTTAATTTTAAATAATAGTTATAAAATTGTTCCCAAATTTATTAAATGTATATAGTTCAATTATGATAATTAAGCAAATATATGTTTTTATTTACATATAATCAATAATCAATCAAGTCACATGTATTGCTGTATTTCATCTATAATTCAAAATAATTATTTGTTATTAACAATATAAATACATTAACATTATAAATTATATTGCCATTGCAATATTTTACAATTATTGTCATAATGAAAGCACTTTTTGAACATTCAATTATTCAAGCAGATGAGAATAGAACAAAGTATTACATAAATGATACTTCTATTTCTAAATTAATTCAAAGAAAGAAAATCTATATTTACAATTACTGTTTTTTTAATAGTCATTTGTTTAATAGGTAATACGACTGACAAGACAGGCGAATTTATAATATCTACGAATTGTTTTCGTGCTTCGTTCAACTTTTCGATTAAAAGTTTCTGTGTGGGTATCTATACTGTCGCGGGCGTATAATAGAATCGAATTTTAGCCGAGAAGGTAGACCATTTTTCTGTAAGTCATCTACGCGGAAATGCTTTGTTCAATTCCGTCGCCATTTTTCATGGGATTTGACGCGAACTGCTTAAACTAGACACATTTGTCGTGGCACCAAGAGACACGAGCATTTTTACCGTTGCATTAAAATTAGACGCTTCGTTAGATTTCTTTTGTAACGCTCCGATAAATGTCTCGTTAATCGAAACTACGAAAGGAAATATGTGCGCGCAGCAGAAATAAACGACATGTCTTTGACATATATGACGCTTGAACAAAAATGCCCAAAAACTATTGTTTTAAATTGAATTGTTCATATAGTATCTCATTTTTTCTCGTTATATATTCGTATACAATTTCTTTTTTTTTTGCAAAATTTGTATGATAAGCTACTTTGCGGTTACTTTATATAAGCACAATCATGTAAGCATATGTTTGTCACGTGTTTTTTTTTCTATTTTAAGTTTTTATATCTACTTCTAGCATAGACAAAAAGCCTGTTAAATGTAACATTAATGTCGCGGATTTTTGATGGAACTGATAAAGTGAAGCATTATAGACTGTAATTTGTTTTTTATATACTGACGTACTACTTACTTAGGTAAAAGGTTCATCATAAAAATTATAGCATTTAATTGGTTGCTAGAAAACGAAATCAATGATGCATATCAACTAGTTTATCACACGTCAATTTGTCGAATGAAAATAAAAAAAGAGATAAAAAAAAGAAGCGAAGAGATAAAAAACGAGTTGAGTGTACTACTTTTCGTAATTAGTATGTAGTCGTTAACAGCGCGCCGGAAGTATCTACTTTTTGTTCGAAAAGAAGGAAGTGTGTTCATTCCCTGTATGGGTTGAGTCAGATGTGACCCGTACTATTCAGTCAACAAATCAAATGTAGCCATATGTGGTCCTATATGACCGGATAGGACAAGCCACAAGCAGCCATATATAGTCTAATAAGACGATGTATATGTGTAGTGTCTCTGTCTTGCGTTGGATTTGGTTTGAAGGAATAACGTGGGGGTCACATTACATTTTTTTGTCGTCGCTACAGATGCTGCGACTAAGGGCTGCTTTTTTGGCGTATTTGACGATGTTTTATGGCGTGACCTTTAAATTGCTCAATCTGAATAAAACAGATTCCTCTTTATGGCTTGTCGCAGCAGTACAGTCTAGGATCCATTCAAAAGGACTTTGAGTTAAAATAAATCGTTAATGGTATTTTCTATGTGCACTTCTATAAATGCTGATTTGAATTGGATCATAAATTATTGATATGTATATCGATTTGTTCTCATCTATTATATTGAAAAAAAACAAATTCTAACAAAACTAAAAAAAATCTGAATAATAATATCTGAATAAGTATTTAAATAATTATTTAATAATAACATTATTTAAAGTTAAAATTTTCATATTCATTTTTTCAGCAGAATAATTAAAGTGAAATATCAATAGCGGATCAACTTCGAAATGACATAACCTCTTTTCAGTTATGTTTTATTAAAATTATGTTGTATTTCTCAAGAATA
>JABFPJ010005527.1:0-12093 GCA_022817425.1 Gryon sp. ZL-2020
GGGAGCCCTTAGAGGATCCATAGAAGTATCTCGGGTGGAACCAGGAATTTCGTCAGGACTCATATACGGTCATAGAAAGGGGGGCCACAGGGTTTCGCCCGGGCGAAGCCGGGGCTTCAGCTAGTTTTATATATATATATATATATATATATATATATATATAATTATTTATCACTTATCATTTTTTCATATTTTGAAATGTATGCACACAATTTTTATTTATATCCAATCTTTAATTTCATATTATTGATATATTTATTTGTAAAAAATATTCGATGAAAAATGAAAAAGTTGGCGCGATCCATATTTATATGAATTTGGTATTTACCTCTACAAAATATATAATGTAACATACAAACGCTTATGGTTCACGCCAATTTTTCATTCTTCTTCGAAACTAACAAAATTATTGGAACTAATGAAACTAAGAAGTATGTATAACTGTATAACTAGCAAGATTAACAAGAATAAAAAAATTAACTAAACTAACAAGACCTTATTTTTGAATGTTGTTTATATTGTTATACTTTTTTGATTACTTATTTTTGATAGGTTTCAGTTTCATAATTTTTGAGTTTAATTTTATGTTGTTTTAAGGTCTAAGGCTAGCTAATTATGTAATTACCTATGTTATTTCATAAATAAGATTTTATTGTAGATTCATTTCCTAATTTAAGATTTTTCAAATAAAATTTGCTAATATACTTGACCATATTTATTGATATCAGTACCTTATGTTGAGGAAAATTTTATTGATTTATTATATTATTATGTTTTTCATTTTTTCGAATTTTTAAAAATTGTTTTCCGATTTTGCTTGAATAAGGTTTGAATTAAAATAAGATTTTACTTTAGAATCAATATTCGCATTCAGAAAGATGAATACATTTTAGACGTCATTGCTTTTTATTTCTTAGATTTTTTTGTACTTATTCTTTACTTTTCGGTTTAACTGAATTTTTATGTTTTATATCAGTTTATTTTTGCATTAATTTATAAAAGAATGATGTATTTATTATTCATTTCTATGACGGTCACATATGCACCCAAAAAACTTACATTACATTGTTTATAAGCTCATTAGATTCCATCGTCATCCCATTAACTGTCCATAAGCTCCCCATAAGCTTACCATTAGTTTCACATTAGCTTCCCATACGCTTACTTTCAACATCTCATAATTATCATATAAACATCACATTAAAATCCCGTAAACATCCCATAAAACTTGCATACGCATTCCATAAGGACCCAATTAATATCCAGTGAGCATCTTATTACCATCCCATACTTATACCATAAATATCCTACAAGCTTCTTATAAGAATCCCATTAGCATCTAATAACCATTTCATAAACATGTTGCAAACTTCTTATAAGCTTCCCATAAGTATACCGAAAGTATTCTATAAGCTTCCCATAAGTATCTAATCAGTATGCCATTATCATCCCATAAGCTTCTCATAAGCATCCCATAAGCACTCCAAAAACTACCCATAAGTATCCCATCAGTACCCAATAAGCTTCCCATAAGCATACCATAAGCTTCCCATAAGCATCTCATAGATTTTTCATAAGTATTTCATCAGTATCCCATAAGCATCTCGTAAGCATACCATAAGCTTCCCATAAGTATCCCATAAGCTTTCCATAACATTCCCATAACGTTCTCATTAACATCCCATAATCATCCCATAAGCATCATATAAGCATCCCATAAGTGTCCCATAAGTACTCCATAAGCTTTCCATAACGTTCCCATAGTCAGCCTATAAGTTTCGCAGAAGCATCCCATAAGCATTCAATAAGCAACCTATAAGTATTCCATAAGCTTCCCATTAGCTTTCCATTAGCTTCCCATAAGCTTTATATAACGTTTTCATAAGCATCCCATAAGCTTCCCATACGTATCCCATAATTATACCATAAGTTTCCCATAACCTTTCCATAAACATCCCATAAGCTTCCCGTAAGTATCTCATAATTATTCCATAAGTGTCCCATAAGCTTTCCATCAGTATCCTATAAGCAACCCAAAAGTACACTATAAGTATTCCATAAGTTTTTTTTTAGCTTCTCATAGGCTTCCCATGAGCTTTCCATAATGTTCCCATAAGCATTCCATAAATATCCCATAAGTATCCCGTATGTATCCCAAAAGCTTCCCATAAGCTTTCCATAACGTTCCCAGTAGTATCTCATAAACACTTCATAAGTATCCCATGAGGTTCGCATAATATATATCAAACTCATATGATATAAATAGTTTTATTATTATTTTTATATTTATTTTCTGATATTAAGCTTACAATACCATATTAAAAAAAAAAATTTACATTTACACAAGAATTGACGTCCTTCTTTTGTTATTAAGTATGAATTTTTGAAGAACAGAAGAGATAATTGGTTTATGTAGTGTGATATGTCATCTTATATGTTAGTGTCTAATTTTTTTATAATTTCTTAATTAAACTAGACTTGAAGCGCGCTTCGCGCGCCTATTTTGTTGCGGTTTTAAAATTTTAAATAACTGAAATATAATAAAACAGTAAATTGAGGTAATAAAACATTTCATTTGTACGTGTATTAAATTAAATTGATATCTAAGATTTAAGTAATGCAAGTATAACCTAATATGGAGACATTTTGACACATCAACAACATAAAAAATTTCGAACATATTTTTTTTAATTGAATATTTGATGACCAATCGCAAGTCAGGGAATTGGCAACAATACAGCTATCGATGAAAAGCCAACTTCACCATAACACACGCTAATTATTATAAGGATTAAAAATTACTATTGTGAAAAAATAGATCCTTAGAGTGAGTTTTAATGTGAGTTAGGAAAAGTATAACTTCTGTTTCTGGCACTGAATAATAATTAAAAGGATTTAGATGTCGCAAAAGCCTTTTTAAAATTTACCACGTGTTTCAAAATATGGTAGATTCAAACTTTTAGTTAACACTTCAAGCGAAAGTGAAGAAAATGATGATATATACAATGATGATGATATAACAAATACTGAAGGTACAAACATCATAATATTAATTTTGACATTAAGTCTAATTTAATCTTAAAATGTCTGACTATATCTGATTTTTATTCAAATTGTATTCTTAATTTTATTTTAAAATTTTACATTTAACTATGTAATGCTTCAGATGTGTATGATAGTATATATGAAATTATCAAACATTTCCTGAATATCGTGAACATGTAATAATACTCCTAACATGGATTTCAGACAGAGAAAAAAGTATAATTAGTAATACTATCGTAGTGAAAAAAATTGTGAAATAATAGATATTATTTATAAGGGCATGTCATCGTCCCATATCGGATCTTCATTTTTTTTCTCAGCATTTCCTTACCAAATTTATTTTGTCTTTGCATGCAGTTAAAAATATAGTATGGTAATTTTTTTATTTCCTATATGTGATTATTTATTATAAATACAGTAGTATTAGAAAATATTGGTTAATAAAAAGTATACATTTGTGATGTTTGGGTATTTATATTAGCATTACATTGGCAATAATTTTGCATAATACTTCTGTTTCATAAAATATCAGTTTTTCGTCATTTTTTCGTCAAAAAAAGAAGTTACTTGTAAGGAAAAATATTGTATTCAAATCGTGAGCTTATCCGATTCTATTCTCATTAGTGAGCATGACACGCGCATGGGAAGAGTATCTTCTAAGCTAACTATTAATATACTATTACATTGAAAGAACAATAAAATGTGTGTGTGACAAATATAATTAATAAAATTTTACCAAAAGCTAAAGCTTTTTTCTCTGTTTGAGACCAATTATAAAGTGTTACTTTTTTAAATTTGAAACATAAATGTACGGATTTAATAGTTCTGTAAATAATTTTTCACGTAAATATGTTTACAATAACAAAATGCTATTTACTTTTGTTTCGGATACTACTCAATTGGGAAATGATAATGATTCATCATTCGATTATAATGCCAGTAGACAGCAATCAGACGAGTAAGCTTTTAGAATATAATAAAATAAATGAAAATATTAGTCAGTTAACTGATTACTCTGAATTAGTTATAACTTTTGTTATAACTAATTCAATTGTTAAAGAAATACAGTAAACACACAGAAACTTTTTCGAATATTATTATTTAAATATATTTAATAAAAATAAGTATCAAGAGACACAGTAGTGTCTCTGGCCAAGTACAAAAAAACGATCGTTTTTGTGCAGCCAGTATTAATTTTACAAATAAATTCTTGATATACACTAGGCACAAAAAAAATTCGGACAAGAATTTTTTACTAAATTTTCAGTAAAATTTAAACTAACTCTAATTCAAAAAGCCTCTACTTCAAGATGCTTGTATCGGAATTTGAGTTTTACTTTTGCTTTATGGAGAAAATTAAGATAAACTGAAGATACTTTTTTTTGTAAATTCTTGCAAAATTTAAACGTTTGTACAGCAAAATTTTGCAGATTAAAGTTAATCTGCTAAAAAAGTACTAAAAGTACTAATAAAAAGTACTGGCATTCGAAAGTTCATCTTTTTCTAAGCAAAATTTAAAAAAAGAAGTTGATCCGATGTAAATTACGAAAGATACAGCCATTTAAAGAAAAAACTCACTTTTGCGTATAAACCGCAATTTCCAACCGAATTGGACGTTTTTTTTCTTAAATTGAAGGTAAAACCCTCGTATTTAACACAGTATCACGTAAATTTGTGTTACCTTTGTATCAACTAGAGAGATCCATTTTGCGTTAAATTTTTGCTAACTTTAATCGGATCTTGCACATCTCGTGGCCCTGAAAAAGACCAATTTATGTGTGTATGTGTAATGTGTGTGTATAATGAGTGCATGTGTAAGGTGTGTACGTGTAATATGTGTATGTGTAAGGTGTGTAATGTGTGTATGTGTATGTGTGTATGTGTGATGTGTGTATGTATGTATGTGTGTGTAATGTGTTTATGTGTAATGTGTGTATGTTTATATGTGTGTGTGTAATATGCGTATGTGTATATGTGTAATGTGTGTGTATTTAATACCGTGTGTTTCCGCCTCTTGCTCTGATGACTGCTTCCAACCGTTCCTGCATGATGATATGCAAAATCCGACCGTTAACCTCCTCGTGGTGCACATTGGGTTACGCTAATAACGGCGGTATGATTCAATGTTTAAGTGGCAAGCATTAGTTTTTTGTTAATTCTTACGCAAAAGAGGTAATCTGTTTATTAATGTTATGTAAAATTAATGATTTTATGCAAATCATTTCGGAAAGTAAGATTAAAGTTAGCAAAAATTTAACGCTAAATATATCTTTAGTTTTTTCTTTTTTTCGTTATTTGATACAAAGGTAACACAAGTTTACGTGAAACTGTGTTAAATACGAAGGTTTTACCTTTAATTTAAGAAAAAAACGTCTATTTCGGTTGGAAATTTCGGAAGTTATAGCAGTTTATACGCAAGAGTGAGTTTTTTCTTTAAATGGCTGTTCCGTCGAAGGAACAGCGTTGTAAGTCATAATTTTCCTTACTGTTTGAAACTAAGAGACTTTTGTGACTGCTTAAAATAAATAGATATTATATAATATTTTTCTGTCATATTTAGAGTTTTTCTCAAATTTATGATGTTTTTTACAGAAAATTGAAACGACTTAAAATAAAACTTTTTGTCTTCAAGATTTTATGATTTTCACGTGAAGATGTTGCTAGAAAAATTAACAATAGTCACGAAACTCTTGAAATGTTTTTGAATCTGTTTAAAGTCATAAACTTTAAACGTTTTTATGCCTTCGGACTTTTCCACTTTGAGCCAAAATAAAATTATATTTTGTGGCTCAAATTAAAGAGTTTTATTTGAAGTTCCCGATTATCCAAAAATACTACAATACAAAAAATTTTTTTCATAATAACAACACGACGGATCGGACGTTCCGATCCCGCAAGTGCTAATCAATGGCTATATCTTTCGTAATTTACATCGGATCAACAACTTTTTTGTTTTAATTTTGTTTAGAAAAAGATGAACTTTCGAATGCCGGTTCACAAAATTAACTTCAATCTGCAAAATCTTCCTGTACAAACGTTTAAATTTTGCAAAAATTTACAAAAAAAAGTATCTTCAGTTTGTCTAAATTTTCTTCATTAAGCAAAAGTAAAACTCAAATTCCGATACAAGCATCTTAAAGTAGAGGCTCTTACGAACAATTTATAAAAAAAAGGTCCAATTTCGATGGAAAATCGTAAAGTTAAGTTAGTTTGAATTTTACTGAAAATTTAGTAAAAAATTCTTGTCCGGATTTTTTTTGTGCCTAGTGTATTTTCTACATTAACAAAAGCTTATTAGGAACAGAAGTTATTTACATATGATTGGATTTGTATAGAAAAAAGTATTTTTTTGTTAATGAAATAAATATACAAAAGAGCTTTATGAAATAGTTATTGAATATATTAATAACTTATGATAAACCATTTACGATTAATATTAGAAGTGACTTGGAATCAGCAGAAGAAATTCATGTGAATATGCAAGATATTCAAGATGTCAGGTCTATCAGTAATAATGATTCCGGTAACTTTCAAACAATTATTAATTCCAATGGGGCGGAAGCGAACGATTATGGACTTGGAAAATGTCAGAGGGACAAGAAGTTGGATTTGCAAGGCGAGCCCAACTCGTCTGTAATCGTTTACTTATCGCTCTAGTTACGTAATATACTATTATATTTGATTCACACTGTGTTATTTACTTATAAGAACATATTTCTCGTGTATTTATGAGACAGGAAAATAACTTTGGCATCCTCTTAACACAAAACAAAACAAAAACAGCATTTAGTTTTGATAAGCTTAATAAATAATAAACTTCATAAATATTACAAGACCTAAATATCTTCAATAAATAATAATAAAGTCAGCCAAACGAATTATCCGCATTGTAGATGGTGTGAGGGATTGCGATAGTTCTTCCAATGATAGTCACAATGATAATGATGATCAAGATGATAATGTCGACAATAATAATGATGATGATGAAGGTGATGAAGATGATGAAGATGATGAAGATGATGAAGATGATGAAGGTGATGAAGATGATGATGATGAAGATGATGAAGATTACACTGTGCTCTCCCGAAACAATGTAGAAAAACGCTGTACAAAATCAGAAAATCCATTTCTAACATTAAATGTCCGATTGAACGCATTTTCTACTGCTCAAATTGCAGTGAAAAGATCGAAGATAAAAATTCAAAATGCAAAAGTGAATATTTTCATTAAGTTTCCTCTCATACCGCAGTTAAAGAAACTGTACAAACGACAATCCTTATCGATAACATTAAATATAGACAAACACGGCAAAAGAAAAATGCGAACAATTTCGAAGACATTTATGATGGTGATATAGACAAACAATTTTGTGAACAAGAGCAAATTTTTTCAGATGCTAAGAAAATTTCGTTTATGTGGAATACTGATGGTGTTAAGGTTCTTAAATCATCTATTTACAACGTTTAGCCTTTCTTCTTAACAGTAAATGAATTACCTCCAAAATTAAGAAAAAAGAAAGAAAACGTAATCTTATTTGGCTTATGGTTCGGGGATAAGAAACCGATCTCAAATTTGTTTTTGAATGAATTTATACACGAATTAAAACTTTTAGCGAACGGTATTACATTAAAAATTATGAATGTTATTAGTACTTTTAAAGCTCGGGTAATTTGTGGAACATGTGATTGGCCAGCAAAAGCTCTCTTTTTAAATATGAAACAATATAATGGTTACTATGGCTGTCCGAAATGTCTCGCAAAAGGTAAACGCGTTGACAGGGTGCCAGTTCTTCCTTATCAACGGAATCCTAAATTACGAACAACATCTCAAACTATAAAACATGCCGGACAAGCTGTTGATAAGAAAGAACCGGTAAAGGGCGTTAAAGGTTCAACCTATCTTGCGCTTTTCGTGTATGGTTCATAAAAACTTCATTTTTTTTCATTTATTGTTCCAAAATTCAAAAATTCATAGATGAACTCCACTGTGTATATTTAGGCATAACAAAACATTTGATAAAATTATGGTTTGACAGTGAAAACAAAAATGAAAATTATTCTTTATTCAAGATGACCGGTCTAGTGAATCATCGATTAACATCTGTAAGACCTCCTTTCTTTATAAGAAGATTACTGTGAAACATTAGTGATTATGAATATTGGAAGGCTATAGTGTTGAAATTATGGTTACTTGTGTATTCTGTTCCTTTGCTGTGTGATTTAATGATTCCAGATATATTCGAACATCATCAATTGTTAGTTTATGCGATTTATTTAATGAATCAATGTAGCATATCACCTGCTGATGTAATTTTGGCGAGAGATCTTCTTAATGAGTTGTAATTGGCAATAATTGACCGGTTATTTAAATTTAAATTTTCCGCCGCCGACGCGAGATCGATAGCTGGCGACCGTTCTAATTGGTGACACTGAGCCGACGCCAGCCGAAACGCTTTCGGCCGAGTAGGCCCCTCTTATTGGTCGGCCGAACGGCGGCCGGCGTCCGAGGTGACGCGGCCACCTTGCGCTAGCCGACCACAACCATTGTTCGTTAGAACGCCAAATCGTGAATACGGAATCCGCTTCTTTGTGACTCTCGTTTTGGAGAAAGTGAGTAATGTTGTGAGCAGTCTGTAGCCCGTGATTTCCGGCTAGGCAGCCACACGAGGGGGATGCGGCCAGCACGCATCGGACCGAGCCGAGGACGCCGGGACTGCCGAGCCACCACCATTTTGCAACGACAATGAAGCCAGATAAGCCGGCTGCCTGTTATTTCTCTCTCTTTCTCTCGTTTTGCCATCCCGTTTTTTTCAGGTCTTTGCAGGCGAATAACTTATTTTCTCGAATTTTTTCTGTGGGTTGGCGTGCGCGGCCGCGCGCACGCTGGTCACGCGCGTTTAATGGAATAAAGTAAAGTTTGTTTTAGTTTATTTATTGTTGTCTGTTTTATATGGAGAAAATAAAATGGTTCCTAATATTCATCTGTTGATTCACCTTCACGAAAATGTGTCTAATTTTGGTCCTTTATTTATTACATCATGATGTATTATTAAGGATTTAAATGGTCAACTTCGTATTCTAGTACATGGTACAAATCACGCAAGTCTATAGATTATGTTCACAGTTTTTTTATATATGGGTTTCGAAAATTTCAAGACATGATCTCAGAGAAAATACTTCCACATATAACTTTTGCAATCAAATTGAAAGACCAAACATTCGTTGCAAGTTAATCCTCATTTCCGCATTTTTGTTGTAGATTTATAGGCTAAAATACGAATGATTCCAGAATTGATCAATAACATTCTTAATTTTGAAAATATTAGATATAACAATTTTAATTTATTTCATAGGTTATTAAAAGACGGTATCAGCTTAAACGCTGCATCATATACTAGAAACAAGAAAACCGATTCATTATTTATATTGTTTGAGCGGAATAATATACAATATATTGGAAATATTGTAAATTTTATTAATGTTCGATCATGCAGCTGCATTAATGATTGCATTAATGTTCGGAATTGTAACAAGTTTTCCGCTATTGTAAGAAAATTCGATTTCAAAAAAATGAAAATGACTTGTTTCCGCAACACTACAATGGATTGTATTTTTGATTGTTATGAAACGAACACATATTTATTACTGAATGTTGAAACCGAAATTTCCATTATGTTTCATGTTAAAAATGAAAACAAAAATAACGTAATCAAGCCGACTAGATAATTAGTAATTACTAACATTCTTTAACTGTAATATTTGTAAAATTTACTCTCAGAATTTTAATTTTCACTAATATTATAATTTATAGTTTTCTTCCATATCATTCATATTTTGTGTTGCTGTATAGCACGTAACTATTAATAGATTTTAATTAATAATTATATGAACTAATAAATAAGATCTTAATTTTAAGTTTCGTTTTATTGAAATGAAATGAAAAGTAAAAATTTCTTATATTTATCAAATTTGTCGTTTCTTTATCAAATTTTATTGTTATTTTGTCAAATTAGATCTTTTTTCTATCAAATTTATTCTTATTTTTTATCAAATAAGATCATTTTATCATCGAATTTATTCTATTTTTTATCAAACTTGATTTTTTTATTATCAAATTTTATCTTTTTTAGATTGTAATTTTATTGTCAAATTTGGTTTTTTTTCTTAAAAATTAATTAATTAATTTAAATTAATTAATTAATTAATTAATTAATTAATTTTTTTTCTTAAAACAACTGACGAAAAAATCCATTTTTATCATCAATCAGTTTTGATCGTAAATTAATCAAATGTAATCATTATTTGAAATGAAACTAAATTATTATTTGAAGTTTAAATTCACCATAAACTTTTATAAATAAAAATCAACTTTGATTAAAAATTCTGTTAATCGTGACAATACTTGTAATTCTCGATTATTAATTTACTTTGACTTTACATAGATCAATTACGTTTTATAATAAATTAAATATAATTATGTTTTATCTATATTTGGGCCAAAGGAATCAAATTTTTAGTCAAGATGTATCAATTTTGATTTACGTTTCAATGAAAACCTTTACTATGATTTTGTTATATTTACCTGAAATTCAAAAGAATACAAAAATAATCGAACTTTGTTAACTTTGATTAAATTTTATATTTGATTTATTTATTTAAATACAAATTACAATAATATATGTAGTGATTGTCAGAATTTATCAAAATAAGTATCATTCGTTTTATCAAATTTTATCAATATTGCATTATTCGATTTTTATTTCTTTTGATCAAATTTTACCAAATATTTTCTTACTCGGGATACTAGTATATAAATTTATATACCACAATTTCAGCTTTTTTTGAAAAAAAGCTACACTAGTGGAATCTAAGAAGAAATCAAAATTACAATTCAAGCTAAGGGGTCCATCCGTTTTTTTGTAAAAAAATTAACCCAAAGTTTGATAGTGGATTTACAAAAAAATACAAGTTGTAATGACCTCAAATTTTCATAGAATATTATTTATATATCGAAGAACATAAATCCACCATAAAATCTGAAAACAAAAATGCACGTACACAGGTGACCCTAGTGTCTTTCTAAGTATTGTTGCCCCAGTACGAGAAATGCCCTGACTGCCGTATTGACCTAAAAGTAATGAAAATTTGCGAATATTATCTTTAGACTTATGCGGGAAACATGACGACGTCGAACATGGGGCAAATTCATTCAGAAAGAACACTAGCGCCACTTGTGTACGTGCATCTTTTTCAGAATTTATAACATTTTTTTCAAAATAGCATTTTTTTCAAAAAAAAATTGTTCGACAATTTTTTAAAATTTCGAAAAAGTTCAATATTAAAACTGTCAAATATAATGAAAATATAATATTCTTTTGAATATTTATAAAACCAATTAAATTCAAAAAATACCAAGTACAAGCGACATATACGTATACATTTTAAATAAAATTAAACTATACCTCTCATAGAAAATAATGAAATAAAAATGCCAAGTACATATTCAGCAACTTCACGTTTAATAGTATATTAACAAAATGATTATTCTTGTTAGTTTCAGTCGAACCATTCGTTACTTAGCTATATTAAATTTCTTATTTTTAAGAAAACTAAGTTTCTTAGTTTTCTAATCATGAACTCCTTAAATACTTGGCAGTAAATACGAATTTCGTAGTTAGTCAAGTAAACATATTAATATACTATTAAAGTTAAGGTTGCTGAATATGTATTTGGCATTCTTATTTCAATATTTTCTATGAGAGATATTGTTTCATTTAGTTTAAAATGTATACTTATATGTCGCTTGTACTTGGTATTTCTTCATATTAAATGGTTTTATAAATTTGGGGAGGGTCTTAACTGTACACAGTTCAAGTGCGCACAGAACGACTGCACACCGTTCAAGTGCACACGGCTCAACTGCGCACGGATCGACTGCACACTGGTCGAGTGCGCACTGATCAACTACACACGTGATGACTGCTCACCGTGGGCACTCGACCGTGCTCACTCATGCGGTGTGCAGCCAATCACTAGGCGCTTGAAAAGT
>JABFPJ010005528.1:0-12093 GCA_022817425.1 Gryon sp. ZL-2020
ATTCTTAATATATTCTTGATATATTCTTAATATATTCTTAATACATTTTTAATATATTCTTAATATATTTTTAATAAAAAAATATACTGAGAATATAGTTGCAACATATTGACACTTATTTAAATTTCGGAGTACAGTAAGAATATATTAAGAATATATTAAGAATATATTAAGAATATATTAAGAATATATTAAGAATATATTAAGAATATATTAAGAATATATTAAGAATATATTATGAATGTATTAAGAATGTATTAAAAATATATTATGAATACATTAAGAATATATTATAAACATATTTTTATACACAAAATATATTCGCAATATATTCGGAATATATTAACAATATAGTCAAAATATATTTTTCGTTTTTCTAGGGTAAATTTGGAGCAATTTTTTGAATATATCAAAAATATATTAAGAATATAGTAAGTATATATTTTTATAGAAAAAGTATATTGCAAATATATGAACAATATATTCGCAATATATTTTTTGTTTTGCTAAGGAAATAATATATTAAAATATATATTAAGTATATATTAAGAATACATTTAAAATATATTAACAATGTATTAATAATGTATTAACAATACATTAACAACATTTACGCAATGTAATTTCCATTTTGCAAACAAAATGTCTAGTTTCATTCTTAATTTTAACCCTTAAATCCATTCGCAGGGTCTGGCAGACCCAGTGGTTGATCATAAGCGCTCATATGGGGCCGCGAAAAAGGGAGCTTGAGCCGCGGTGGTGCGCGCAGTAGTATAGACTGCGGAGGCGGGCGGCAGCGACGACGACGACGACGTCGGTGGCGGGTGGCTTAGGTGAGCGCGTGCGTGTTTGTCGCGCGACGTCGACGCGCGTCGAAGAATCGGCTCGCGCCGCTACGTGGAGACTCTGCGGCTGGTCTGGTCTGGTCCGCGGCGCTCACAGTGTTCGAAACGTCGGCGCCACGCACGAACCATACACAGCGCGCCGTTACGCGGCGGATTTAGCGAGAGCGAGCGAGAGCGAGCGAGCGAGAGAGAGAGAGAGAACGAGTGAGCGATCTAAAACAAGAGAGAGAAAGAAAGAAAGAACGTCGCAGAATAAGCGGGCATCGAGGGAGGAAGAAAAGCGACGAAGAAAGAAGTGAAAGAGAAGGAAGAAGGAAGACGGGAAAAGAGAAAGAAAAAAGTTGCGGGAACGTGAAGCGTATAGTGGTCGCGTCGCGACTACGCGCAGCGAGTCACGCGCCTGTCGACGGTGGCGTCGCCGCGGCGACGTAACACGCTAATCGCCGTCCTGGTTACGCTGCGCCGTTCGGGTGTACTCGTTTGAGGAGTAGCGCGACGGTGCGGACGTGCTTTTGCCCTCCCCCCCGCCCCCACCACCATTGTCCGGCGCGCACTCTCTGCCTGGGTTCCCCTCCCCCTGCCCCGCTGAAAAGTCGCCCCCTTCTTCGGCATCACCTCACATCATTCTCCTCCACCTCCGCGCTCTTGTGTGTGTGTCTCTCATCCACCGCCTCCTTGCGCGACCGACCCCGAGTGATGGCAGTGCGAGGAGGAGATTCGCGGCACGCGAGACCCGTTTGAGCGTCGTCGACGAGACGAAAGCGACCGACGAGTGTGCCAACGACGAGCCAAGAAGGAAGTGGTGCTCGCGTAAAATCGACGTATGTGCGTGCTCGTGGGCGTGCGCGGGTACTGGCGGCCGTCGCTAACATGAGCCAGGGCGGCCGCGCGGTCCCTTAAACGTGAAAGAGAAAGAGAAAGAGGTATAGATAGAGAAACGAAGAAGAGAGAAAGAGAGAGAGAAGAGAAAGATAGTTTTTGTTCCCCGAAAGAGCGGACGAGACAATCGGCCCCGTCTTCCAGGAAGGGTTTTTTTTTCAATGTGCGTCGTCGCGCGGATCGATAGTGGCCTCGCGAGCAACTCGGCCGCTCGACGTTGACGCGGGGCACCACCACCTGGCGTCTCTCTGTGTGTGTGTATATATGTGTTGTGTGTATATATCGATATAACAAGTAATCCAAAATATATATATTATTAAACATATATATATATACACTGTCTTATCCGCGTGTTTCGTCAGAAGCTCTTGCACCTGGTGCCCATAAGGCCAAGTCCCGTCAAAGATTTATGGGAGAATTCGGTGCAACCAGCCTCTTTCTTAGTAACGCCAAGGCAAGTCTCATCGACACGACCTTACCCCTCTTCAATTCATCCACCATGCAGGACGATCTGCTGATCGAAAAGCAGACAGCCGCAAAAACGGCCCCGCTGTCGCCGGCGCCGGGCCTGGACCCCACCAACGTCCAGGACACAAAGACCAAAGAGGACGCGGAGAGTATCGCCATCGCGCCCACCACGCCGTCAGGCCCCGACAAGGATCAGATCACCTGCAGCACCACCGCCAGTCTTCAGGGCTTCTCGGACCCGGTGCGAGTGCCCAGCCTCTGGGCCGACGATACGAGTCTGCACGCATTGCCGGTTAACGGCTCCATTGCGACGTTTCAGAACTTCCCCGCGGGTAGTCCGGGTCTGTTCACGGCGTCCGGGGCACGTCGGGCCATCACTGCTAGTCATAATTTTGCCGCCAATGCTGCCGTTGCTCCGGGTTCTAGGCATTCTCTGCCCAGTCAACAACAACAGCAACAACAACAGCAACAGCAGCAGCAACAACAACAGCAACAACAACAACAACCAACATCACATCCTGGAGTGTACTTACAGGGCAAAAGTTATACCGCGTGGTCTGGTGGACCCCAAACGCCACAACAGTGGAGCGCTGGGCCCCAGGCGGCCGCGGCCGCAGCCAGTCCGGCCATGTCGCCCTGGAGTCGCGGCAGGTCGGTGCCCAATTTGCCCCCGTTGCATTCGTCCCTGCACGCGGCTGCCGCAGTCGCCGCAGCAGCTGGCCTCCAGGGCAGAAAGCCCAGTCCTACTTTCCCTGGCCATCCCGGACCCACTGGCCATCCGTCTAACATCAGCCCTGTCAAGTTTCGTCGCAGCACATCGTACCCGGGCAAGGGCAACCTTTATGCACCACAACCGACACCCACCTTCGAGGTCACCACGGTCGAGGAGAGGGACCTCTTACAGCTACCACCATATCAGCAGGTAGGACGATGCATTTTTGGATCTTTGTAACGAATTATGATGATGCTCCGTGTTTTAACAAATCTTAGACTAAAAGATCAGAAAAGACGTTTTTCGAAATGAACTGGAGGAGCGGAAAATGAAATTGGATCAGACCCAGAACAGGGTTGTGGAACCATTTTAAAATTATAAAATTAAATTTGAATATCAACAAATGCTGGTCTTAAAATTTGCAAGAAACGTCAATACAAACATTTTTCTTCGAAACAGAAGAAGAATTAGGAAAATCACAACTCTGCTCTGTGGTTAACATTGGAAACAGAACAAGGTTGTGCTTC
This sequence comes from Gryon sp. ZL-2020, assembly GCA_022817425.1. NCBI lineage: Eukaryota > Metazoa > Arthropoda > Insecta > Hymenoptera > Scelionidae > Gryon > Gryon sp. ZL-2020. The sequence goes on from JABFPJ010005528.1 coordinate 3,432, forward strand.
TACTACGGTCCGAAATGTAAAATGTAATACGCAGTTTGTAGCAGAGTACAATGGTTTTCCACAATTGGAAAAGTAATTTCTTCGTAAAAAATGAGAAAAAACTTTTCCAAAAAAGGGAGGGACAATCTTCAGAAAAAATCAAATAGTAAAAAGGAGAGGAAAATGATTTTCAGAAGAAAAAATGTTGGGATAAATAAAAGCACAACCCTGTTCTGTCCCTAATATTAAGTACAGAACAGAGTTGTGGATAACGTTGCTAGGAAATTTTACATTTAAGTAATTTTATAAATTTAGATAATATTCAAAATTTGAAAAAATCAAATAATTAAAAGGACAGGAAAATGTTTTCCAAAAGGAAGAAAGTTGGGATAAATGAAAGCACAACCCTGTTCTGTTCCTGACATTATGCACAGAACAGGGTTGTGTTTCTATTTTGTCCCAATTTCACCAATTTGATCAAGAAATTAGATATCCATCTATTATGACTTAATGGGAACAGATTTGTTTTGGTGAAATATCGAGAGGAATGTAACTGGGTGAAGATGAGAGCAAAAGGTAGAAGCGTTGGTACAAGAAATTGATTCTGTATACGTACTTGAAAAGATGGAACGCAGAAATATGCATCGCTTTCTTAGACGCTTTAACATCAATAGTACGTTTGATGATTCAGTAATATTGACCTAGATAAAGGTAACTTCAGGTACGTACTGTGTCGTGTATAAAAGAAAGCTATTTTTAGATCGCTATGAAAGATGGGGTCATACGGTGCAGAAATTGTCAGCAACTATTTGTGACTTAAAAATATACACATATAGATAGAAATATTCAAGTATATAGACTGAATAATCAATCTTCCATCAGACCCCCGGTTTAATAAGTACTTTGCTCTTGCAACAATATTGCACTGCAATTTATATAAATGGATCCTTTCGTTTTTTGATATATTCAACAATATTTCTCGAGATAACATTTCCAGTTGACTATTTGAATTCCAGGTGGTCGTTAATAAAAAAGAAGGAACTGATCGATTTTCAATAAACAGAATGAATTTTAGCTTCGGATTTATTTGCAATGAAACATTGTGTCCATAATTTCAGAAAATGATTTCGATAAGTGAAATTGAACATGTTACAATTCACTCGCACTCTTTTGCCGAGCAATGTAAATTTCGCAAATTCACTCGACAGGTGAACAACAGAGCCAGTATTTTCGCTGTTTCTCTGCAGGTGATTTGTTTGCTTAGATAAATTTCAGGATATTAGTCAGAATTGGAATGTCCTGGTCTGATTTACCGTTCTATTTATACCGTCAAAGTATCTTTCTGGATCAACGATTAATCTCTCTCGCACCATAAGTTTAGCTTGAAAAAAGATGTTAGTTTTACACTTATATTGTAAACAAAATTAGTCTCTTTTGAAATTTAGTCAAAGATAATGTTATCTTTTCACAACACAATCTAGGTCAGAACAGCGTTGTAGCTGATACATTTTTTTCGGATTTATAGTTATAAAATATCGAAAAATGCAAACTTTGACAATATAAATCTTGCGTTGCAAAAAAATGTTTAAACAAATTGTCCCTTATTTTTGAAGTTGATATTTATTGGCGAAAAGGAAAAGGGGGGATAAAATAGGTCATCGTCATTTTGAGCCGTCCAGCATCATGGCACACATGTAAATAGGTCACCCAATCAGAACCCGAGCACAAATTCGGCCGACCTGCCCCAATTGAGAAGCACTACTGTGCGCCGATAAATTGTCCAGCTTCTCGCAAAACAACGCTGCTCTGTCATCAGAAAAAGTCAATGCTATGATTTTTCACTGCTCCTTTTTCCAAATCACATATAACAAATAAATTTACATTTAATATAATAAATCAAACGATTTATAGTAAAAATTAACAAAAGATCATCGTTTTTACAATTAGAGCAGATTTCCTCTTAAATCGTTAGACATTTCTATTGATTGCTCTAAATATCAGCCTCATTGGAGTCCTTCAAAAAAAAAAAAAAAAAAAAAAAAAAAAAATCATTGATCCCACTTTTCATTACGATACGCTTCGTATCGAGATCAGAGCTTGGTTTTCAGACGCGAGCGTCGAAACAATGCCTTGTTAGCAATTTTGTTCTAATAAGTGTGCTATAAATAAAGCTTTTAATTAAATTTGTGAACGCTTCTTTGCGTCGTAAGAAAAACCAATAGAATGAAAGAAAAAAAAAGAATCGTTGAATAATGTTGTACGATCGTCACAATGATGAGCGTCTATTATGTATGCGATCTGCAAAAATTACGTTTGAACTTCGATTCCTCGACATACGAGAAGGTCAATATCAGTCATTTAGACTCACCAAAAAGTCGATTGCAAAAACCTACGATACGTAATTGACGTAAGATAAAGTAACATACAATTCATATTTATATATTTGCGATTTACTTTACTCTCATTAATATTTGCTTTCATGTATTAATAACTTGGCGACAATTAAGCGACATTTCGTTTCCTTTGTTACTCAAACTGTATGCTAAATTATGTTTTTAGATGTTGAACTTGTTTTTCATTATCAAACGAATGGTTATTTTTAATTCAACGCCGTGCCGTTGGTCTTTATATTTATGCGTTATTCGTCTACTTGAACAAAAATCCAATCATTTGAAAAACAAATGAATTGGAAAATAAAAATGATCATTCATTGTAAAGTCAAATTAATGATCCACGAGAATTCGCCAAATTTACGAAACTTGATGATTATGAGTTTTCATTTGATGATTAAATAATTTCTCATCAAGAAACTGAAATTGAAGAAATTAATTTGTAATTAAATAAAGAAATTAAATTTTGCGTGTAAATTTTATTATCTTTTTTTTAATTTTAAATTTTGAGTTTTAATTAAAAAAAAAGCTTTTTTCAAAGTATTCAGGTATCGATCGTCGCACTTATGTTTGTTTCGATTTTATCCCGCTCGCATTTCTCATGCCCAGTTATGCAACTGCGACTTGAAGACTTATATTTAAATTTAGCCAGTGCAACGTTTGTTCCAACAGCCATGCGTTAACGCGCCTCGAAGTCGCGTTTTAAGTCGTTGCACTAGTTATTCGCTATAACGTATCCTTTTTTTTCTTTTACATCTTCTGTTTTCCTTTCGACTCCTGCGTTTTTTCTTCCTCCTTTTATTCGCGTGCCAATACAAAGTGTCGCTTGTTTAACATTCCTCTGTCGCACTCCATAATGTTGCGCTCAAAACTTGTTATGAAAGACTTTTCAAACATGCCAGAAAGGTTTATCTGACAAACGCACTTTGCCAACACAATTTTTGATATCTGACACTGAAACAACATTTTTTCAAACTTTTTTTTAAATTTTATTTCGTACATAACAAATTGTGCTGACAAATTGTTAAAATATTTTTGATATTTTCTTGGGAAAATTTGATCATTTGCCCAAGTTTCAAAAAAATTTTCAAAAATTTCGAAAAAAATTTCAAAAGCAAATTTTTTTTTGCTTAATTTTAAACTATTTTATTTTTAATACATTTTTGCAAAATATTTTTCAATTACAAATATATTTTTGTTTAATTAAATGAAATTAATTTTGAAAAAAGTGATTTTGAGTTTATTTCAAATTTGAATATTGCAAAACCGAAATTTGCAAAAATAAGTGAATGAACAAAAAGCAGTAAACGTGAAAGTAATATGATAAATAAAATCAATTGATGCAGAAATTCGCATGAAAATTCATACGAAGTCGTGAATTAACGTTGATTTCACGTTGAATTTACATTTCGCTGGTTTTTAAGGTATAATAACGAGCGTCCGAAATGGTATGCCGGAGTTTTATGTCGCGACTCGACCCCGCAATTAATTTTCATACTTCCTCGTCGTTATCTTTTTCATCTTGTCTTGGTCGCTGAATACTGACCTAGTTCCCTTGCAACCCGCTAGCTCTGACAGTGTCTAGCAGAAGTTTAAGCTCAGCTATTTTCGACGCCGTCCGAAAATAGTACTTGCATGCTATTCGAACGAAATGGCGGCTCTCGTTACGAGGTTACAATCATTTTCGACAGAGCACCTTCTAGCTTTAACTATTATTCATTTCTTATGACGAACAATGTTTTTTTTTGCGTTCAAGAAATAAAAATTTAGAAACAGAAAAAATTAAAAATTTTTCGCAATTTATATATTTAGTTTTAATTTTTGAGTTTTTTTAATTGTTGAATAAACAAATTACATTTTAGAATTGTAAAATATTTTTTTATTTATAAAATTTTATTTTTTCAATTCAATGATTTAAAATATTAAACAATTAAAACTTTGCAAAAAATATGGAAAAAGGCTTTGAATATTTGAACAATAAATTATCAACTGAATTATCAAAGATAATTGAGTAATTATTAAAAATGCAGTGAGTTATAAAAATTGAATTTATTTCATTAGAGCGTTTTGAAATATATTACTGTCAGCGATTTTGAATGATATGAATTATTCCATTTTCCAAAGTCAAGTAGCAAATTCGCGATATATTATTTACGCGCTGAGTTTAAATCTTCATCCGAAATTTCACGGATTAATTTCCACAATTATCGCAGCTATTTTTGCTGACGGAATGGTACCGATATAATTCATGCTATTTTTCATCGTATTTTCATTTTTTTTATTTCTTATTTATATTCCATATTTAATTTTAATTGTCTTAACAAATAATCTTGAATTCTTATCTTAATTTAAAAAAAGAAAAAAAAATCAAAAAAATTGCGATAAAAAGATATGAAATGTTTGATAAAAAAATGATTAAAAATGTATGAAAATCTAAAGTTAAGTTCTGGGGTTCAATAAACGAGGGTAAAGCTATGTTATAGTTCATCCAGTTTGACATAGCCGATGGCTGGTAGCTTGGTCTTCTGATTCACCTTCGGAACGAATCGCGGCACGTGCCACGATTTTCTAGAGCAGACTTTGTCTGCGTGTATTTCGCTGTAAGCTTATTTCTTCGCGGTAACGCTTGCAAAGCTCTTGTTTGTGTGTGCTCGAGACATGTACAGCAAAAGAGAAAGGGAAGGCAAAAAAAGCGGAAAAATAAATACATCGTTCATTTTACTAACAGACTTTTGTTTTTTTCTCTCTCTATCACTTTTGCCCTTCTCTTTCTACTTTTTTATACATTGATAGAATCTTGATTTGGGATTTGCTAAGTTATAAGGCAGGGGGGTAAAATGATACCCTAGACGAAAATATTCTCGGAGGATAATTGCTATTATATATGGTAAATGGTACACAAAATTAAGTAATAATGATAAGAGATGTTTATATTATTATTTTAATTTACATTTACGTCGAGGGATATTTAATAAGAATAGTCAGTAATTTAATATGAACATTTAAATGCAAATGAATAATAGACATTTTGGAAATTCAAAAAAAGTTTTTGCGTCAAGTGAAATTTGAAATGCAAACAATTGCCGCCAAAACTGCCGAAGTTATATCAGCGCCATCTTGGTATTATTTTACACGATTTCCGCCATCTTTGCATCAATTTTGCCACTCACTTCGCAACTTTGAATACCAGAAACTCATACAATTTCTTGTTTTATTTTTGAAACAATGTACTTTTCCCTAATAATTCAAGTGAGAAAAACGATATTTTGACTTTGGCGTTATTTTGCATGAACTCCGTCATCTTAGCATCAATGTTGTCACTCACTTCGCAACTTTGAGTACTCAGCACTCATCCAATTTCTTGTTTTAACGATAAAACAATATACTTTCCCCGAATATCTTAAGTGAGAAAATCTATATTTCAATTTTAGTGTTATTTTACATGATTTCCGCCATCTTGGCATCAATGTTGCCACTCACTTCGCAACTTTGAATACTCAAGACTCATTCAATTCTTTGTTTTGTCATTAAAACGATGTACTTTTCCCGATTAACTCAAGTGAGCAAAGCTAAATTCTCATTTTGACATTGATTTTCTCATTTATGCAATACAACAGTCATAGATGGCACGGAAACTTAACCTCAAAATTGATTAGCAATATTCGTAGAAACAACATAAATATTTCTTACAAATAATTACTTATTTTTGTGAAGAGGAAGAAAATGTTAATGTACAAAATAAAAAGTTGTTATTGACACAAATATTATAATTTAAATTTTTTAATTGTATAAAATATAATAATCATTTTATAAAATTATTATAAAATTATTATAAAATAATTATATTATTTTATAATATTAATATTCTTATTTTATAAAATTAAGTATAAAATTAAATTTTATAAATAAAATTTCAATTTTTTAAATTTAATTAAAATTAAAAATTTTTATTTTAAAATATAATGTAAAAATAAATTAAATGAACGAAACTAAGTAATGTAAAAAAATTAAGATTTTTTTGTTTAATTAAGTAAACAAAAAAATCAAGATCCAACTTGTTGAAAATGAATATATTCTTCGTCCTTTGAATAATTTGCAAAAAGTTGACTATTAAAAAATGTAAAAATAAACAAATAAATATTGATGCGGTGCATTTAAATAAGCGTGAAATGTTGATGTTCGCAAAAGAAGATTAGTTTTGCTGATAAGCTCGGTAAAAGCGACTGATCTGCATATGATCGAATCATAATTCACCTTGGATATCAATAGTCAGCGATTTGCAAAATTGTAGCGCGACGTTAGAGTAGCACTGGCATGCACGTGGTACTTGCACGCACATGCACGCGCGTGCGCACGAACATTTCGCCAGCACGAAAAATTGCCAAGTCGATTCAGATAACGATTTTTACAATGCGCACACGGCGTGCTTTTCCACCAACATTCTCCTTCCTAGCAACTTCAATTTTATGAATTATTCTATCCATTTTTTTATTATTATTATTTTTTTATACTTTTTTTTATTTCATTTACATTTTTCATACGCGACATTCTCGTGCAACGAACAATTTTATCGTATTCACATTTACATAAAATGTATCTCCATAAAGTAAATACAAATAATATTCAACTCGCGAAAGAAATTAACCGAGTATTGCACACATTTGCATTTATCAAAGTAACTTCATTTTCGGTGGGGTTTTTTTCTTTTTGAGGTATATATAATTTTTTGTTAAAATTTTTTTTTTTTATTTTTAAGGAAAAGTTAAAAAGAAAAAGAAATAATGTTTTGTCATTTTAAAATGTGTTTCATGAAATAAATTTTTTCATATTCAATTTTGCAAACAAGCAAAAAAAATACACGTTGCTTATAAAGTCGCAATTAAAATTCGGCAAACGACGAAATTTGGGTAAAAATCAAGCCGATTCGCATGGATGTATTATCATACGCTTATCAAAGTAGATAAATTTATCTTTGTATAAAACAGTTGTGGCTCATATGTATACACACTTGTTCGTTCAAATTGCATTCAAAATTGAAGCGATTTAAAATTTCGATGACAAAAATTCAGCCGACAAAAAAAAACATTATTTTTGCATCAATTAAATCACTTCAAACAATCTAAAATCAAAATCATTTTATCAAGCATTTATGAAATTGAAAAAAAAGTTAAATATTGCTTTTGAAATGTGCAAGTTTGAATAGCATGAAATTTGATGGAAATTACAGTCTATTAAATGGATTAACAATTTTGGTGGCGAGATTGAATTTGACTTTATGAGACAAGTTTGCTATGAAAATGCGATTCGTGTTAACAGAGTGAAGACATTAAAGGAACTAGAACGCCAAAGGCAAATATGTGTTCTATGATTCTTAGTGCTTTTTTTTTCGAGGTCATTCAACCTGCAGTTCTTTATCGCATGACCATAATCTGCGAGTACCTAGATGTGAACAGACTTAAATTGTCTCATGTTATATTTCTGCGAAAAAACGACTTGTTTTTTGTTCTCATACATTTCAAAATCAACATAGACTTATAGTTTAGTAGTTCAATGGAAAAGTTATAAAAAAGTGTTTGAAGTAAAAGTCATTTGCAATGTTTAATAAAAATCATTATTTTACACTATTTTGTGTAATAATATTCATAATTAATATTATTATAATATTTTTTTATTTTTACTACACGGAAAAAAGTAGATAGTTAAATTTACTATAAAAATAGTTAATGTTACTATTCAGTTAGTGAAATTATTATTTGAAATGTTTAAAGTTAAAAATGTGAATCGTCCCTTGCAAAACGAAAAATATATATTACAAAAAAATTAGCAATATATTCTTAATATATTTAAAAGTGGATAGTTAAATTTACTATAAAAATAGTCAATGTTACTATTGAGTTACCGAAATAATTATATGAAATGTTTAAAGTTAAAAATATAAATTTACTAGAAAAATATATATCAAAAAAATTATTAATATATTCTGAATATGTATTTTCCATAAAAATATAATCTAAATATATTCATAATATATTCTTAATTTATTCTTAATATATTTTTAATATATTCATGATATATTTATAATACATTCAAAATATATTCATAACATATTCTCAATATATTCATAATATATTCTTAATATATTTTTAAGATATTCTTGATATATTGTTAATACATTTTTAATATATTTTTCAAAATATATTAACAATATATTCAGCAAGTAATACCAAAAAGGTAAATTTAATGCTTTTTTAAATATATTTAAAATATACCATAAATATAATGAGAATATATTA
>JABFPJ010005529.1:0-12091 GCA_022817425.1 Gryon sp. ZL-2020
TCCAGAGAATTGAACCCGAGCCTCCTAATTACTAGCCCACCATCTTGTCTACTCGGCTATTTCCAGGTTTGATGTACAACTCGTATTGGAAAATACACTCATTACTACAACTAAAATGTATAAGTGTCTTTCTCAATACGAATTGTGAATTCAAACTCGAAAATAGTCGAGTAGTGGACAAGGTAGTGAACTACCAACTTTGAGTCTCGGGTTCAATTCTCTCGACACTCGCAAACATTTTTTAAGTCAAGAAAAATAGAATTTTTATTTATATGTGGACCATATTTAAAAAATTGCTATAAAATATAATAAAAATTGTAACAAATTATTATAAAATTTACTATTATGTGTAAAACAAAATATATAACACAATATAATAATTTGTATTATATTTTATAGTAATTTTTTCAAAAATACCGGTATACAACACTTTCTCAATGAATCATAGTAATTTTTGTTATTATATTTGCCTCAGTGTATTTTTTAATTTTCAAATTTAAAATATTAAATGTTGCTCATTCAAAATATAACAAACAACTACTTTTTTCAATTATTACAATTTTATTCAAGTTAAGAATATAATTTTACCAATCATTATTAGAATGTTAATAAATGTTAATATTTATTATCAACGTTCTTAAATGATGATAAACTATTATTTATATATATTTTGCGCAATTTTTGTTATCCGCATAGAAATGTTTCCAAGCAGACTTTAGCATGAGTGCGAATGTTTGAAGATCATACGAAACAAAAAGTACTTGATCAATTGTTCGTAAAATTGAGCGCAAAAATTCAATCAATTTCGTTGAGGATTCGATTATTTCGCTTTTGCGTTTTTGCGCATTTCGATCGAAATGAAAAGACGCCATGTAATCGTGCAAAGCGGATCGCATGCAAAGGCCAAGCTGTTTTACGGCTGTTGCCACGTATTTGTAGGCATTTGACTTCGTTCCGAGTGAAATTTTGAAAAATAGATAGTACAGTGGGTTGAGAACCAAAGAATGAATGAGTGGAAAGGGCAGCGATGGTTTTATCCCCCAATCAAGCATTCAATGTCGAATTACATAAAAACAATACAAAAACGAGGGAGAACTAACATTTTTTATCCCTTCATGCAATAGAAAAAAAACATTCCTGGCGTTGGTTAAGAGTTAGTCTTTTTTCATTCTTTGAAATGTTACACGAAAAGATTGTTTGTATTGAAAAGTACTAAAATACTTTATCAGTCTCAAAAACGTAATTTGCAATAACTTTTAATCAAATTGTGAAAAGTATTTTTTAACTATAGAAATAATTTTGTTTGTCAAATTTTTGTAATGTAAAATTGAAAAATTTTAAGAATACTTTTGAAATTAGGTGTTTTCAGTGAAACAAGTATTTTGATCGATGATCATTGTAATGTGTCATGAAATAGAAAATTGCTGTACCCATAGAAATTACACTGAAAATAGTATATAAAATGAGAAAAAATGTGTTCATAAATCCATAACACCGGAATACAATAATGGTGCACTAAGTCCGGCGACATAATTTCATAATAAATGGCATAATAAAGGTTTTAATCTATAAAACAAGTAAATAAAAAAATATACCGTGGCCAAAGTGTTTCGTCGTGATTGAAGCATGGCAGGTTTTAATTTGTAGATATAAAAAATTATGTGCAGTGCGTTTTAGGTATCAACGAATAGATACTGGAAGTTTGGTGCTTTTATGTGATGTAAAAGATATAAAACACAAGATACACATTTCACTCTTAAAATGAAATTTGTTTATTTTTGTCTCGCATTGTACATTTTATTGACTTTTCCTTGTTTTAAATCGATAAATTTCATTTTAATTCAAAATTGTATATTGCATTTTGCAAAATTTAGAAAATCAATAGAAATATTATAGACTTATATAAATGAGGAAAAACAGATAAGTGCTGGAATGTATAGATTGTAAATGTCGATTAAACAATTAAGGCGCGGAATTTGAATCAATCATTTTTGATGATAAGTCAAAAGTTGTAATCAAAAGGGAGATTTTTCGTGACAAATATTGGATAAAATGTTAAAATACATGAAAAAACTGAAATAGAAAAAACTATAAATGTCCGATGCAGTGACACTGGGAATAAAAAAAAAGAAAAAAAAACAGATATTTTAAAGTGTGATGGAAAGAATTTGTGTAAAAAGAAAGGCGTTGCTTCCATAATAAATATTTTGCTCGTTATTTCGAGTCAGCGGGAAATTTCTTTTCCTCCGATGGTTCTTTTTCTTCTGTTTGCTCTTTGATTGAAGCATCATATAAAATCATAATGATAACAATCGCAAGAGGGGAGCGGAGTTCTAATTCGTATGAAAAAGAAGGACGTAAAAAGAAAAAGTAAAGACACCTACTTACGAGCTCCTGATACGTCATCACAGGAACGCCGAAGAATGTGAAGGTCTAAATATTTTGTTATATAATTCAACAAAATCATAGAATGAAACCGTCGATTAAAGAAAAAAAGAATACATGTTTGGCTAGAATGGATAAAACTAAAAAAAATCACTAAAAGAAGCATACTTTGAAGATCTCTTTTTTTCAGCAGTGAGCGAATTGATAAACTAGTTAAAGGATAGAACTAAGTAAAAGTCTAAATGTTTCTTTTGCTTCAGTGACATAAAAAGATTTAAATAATGTTTTTAAGTTGGTTCTCTGGAACCAGTGTGTTGAACTTGGATTTACAAATTGACAGATATCATGAAAAAAAATTTGTTTGGTCGAAAAAAAGAGAGAAAGGAGAGTATGAACGGAGATGAATAAGTTGGGAAAAATTGCGGTTGGTAGCTGAAAGTGGTGGTCGATAGTTTTTGCCGATGGTTTTTTTTGTTGTTGTTATTTTTCCTTCGTCGATAGTTTTCTTATTAACCAGCATGATCTCAAGATCACGTCGTCGATTAAATATAAATTGCGCACGCACGCCAAAAATACAGAAATACATTAGATTAAAGACAGCTTCACGTGAAAGTTACTAAAGGAATTTTTTAAATTTCACTTTTAGTCATTAATTTTAATTTAATATTATTCGTTTAGATTGTATTTAGATGTTTAATTAAAGCATTGTGATATTTATTTAATAATTTATGATTATTCGCCATATTTATGTTGATTAATTTAAAACAAAAGCGTAATTAGAATTTGTATTCTCTACTTTTTCAATCGAAGCAAGTTATAACTAAACGCTAATCCAGCTATATACACTTTTAAGATATACATAAAAATAACTCAAGTAAATAGAGTTTCATTAACAAAATTTGTGTTATGGATTTGTGAGCATCGCTGGTATAGATGAATATTTGCTTAAAGTCTGCAGATGAGTTTTGTGTGAGTGTTCAAAATTCTCTCAAATACAGCTGCTCTACTTAACGCTCGAATGTCATGAGAACTCATAGGGATGAAAAGATAGTGTTTACTTTATTAATCAAAATAAAATGCAATTGGAGTGTTTGTTGAAATTGCGCATTTTTCTCGACTTGTTAATTATACTATTTTTTCTGCAGCAAAGTTGAAAAACAGTATTTAACTTTAGCATGAGTAAAAAATTAGTTCATGTAATAAAAAAAAAAGTTTGCTGCAGTTTAATATAATCAAATGTATTTGAAACATTCCTTTATTAAATAAAAGTTTGATATTAAATGAAAAAATTGAATCAACAAATCATATTGCAGAATGCAGTTATGTTTATCTATAACAAGATTAAATACTGTGACATTTACTTAACATTTTTCTAGAGTTTTTTAAAATTGCTTTCTAATTTTCATTTTGCCGTTTTTAAATTTAATTTGTTTAAATTTTACCAATTTTTTCAACAAGTATTATTTTCTTTTAATTTTAATTTGCATTAATGTTGAAAAAATTGTTATTATGATTCATTACTGAATGCATTTCTATTATTCATGCAAAGATTGTCTCGAATTAATCCGCGAATGTTCATAATAATTCTGTTCATCCCTGTTTGTGCGCGTGCTCGCTCGTTTTGTGCGTAAGCGACACGTGTAACGCGCACGTGCAATGCGGATGATGTTTGCATGTGACAATATATCTGTGTTTGAATGTATATTTTCGTGCATTTAATATATAATATAAATGACATATGATATAATTCAATATAGAATCTACGCACACTTTATTAAATTACTTTTACTAAACAAAATGAAGGAAGGTCTAAAACTTAATGGATACTTCAAATTTCCAACGTATACTGATAATTTAGGTTTGTCAAATTTCAATTAAAGCGACAAAACATGGCCGCGTTTTATATAAGTACAACTGGTTACCAATGAATGAATTACGTAAAACGAGAACGTGAATTAAACTCAGAGCAAAACTACCGGCTTTCAAAATGAAACGCACGACAAGTAAATATAATGATAATAAGCTTTGATATATACGAAATAAGCGTAACCAACTGCAAGTGAGTGTCGTCGTACGTGTGCACGTAAATTCGTAAAAAGAGCTCTGACTGCATTCGAGCAATAAGCGACACTTTTGATTGAATCGAAATCCAGAATTCGCGTCGCACCTCGCTAACTACAAATTTGCTAAAAGATCCAAATCCTTGAAACAATAGTCAAGAACTGAGATTAACTCTAAAATCGAGGTGCGACTCGATGAATTGGATAGCTTTTTTTAGTTACTTTCTTTTGAGTACTTTTCATTGAAAATTTTGTTTTTGGATTTGATTTTGTTAGACGAGCAGATAGACCCAGAGACAGGTGTTAGAACGCAGGTTAAACATTAGTCAGTCATATGATAGAACACGAGTAACTACGATATGTATTCAGAGAACAATGCTTACCAACAATGGAACCAATACAAAAATGTACAAGGTTTCGTTAAAGTGTCAGTAAACAAGCTCTTGAATGTAAGATGATTCGCAGGATGATTTGATTTCAAATTTGCACACCGAAAAGTGGATTTAGACAAAACAAAGTGAGATATTTTGGGTATAATCATTTTTGATAGTTGGTGGATAAATGATTCATTTTCTTGAGATGATTAACACTACGATTTATGAACTAACTAACCAGTAACATAGAGATGAATGAACTTTATCCAATCAACTACATCGAGATGATTATATTCAATTAGCTACTTTCTTTTTCTAAATATTTCTTTGTCACCTGCATCTGTTCATATAAAATCTAAATATATGAACAAATTTTAGGTATATCCTAAGTAATTTCGGTAATTTTTATTTAGAAAATTATCGTTCGACTACAAACATTTGTTTGAATTAATATTTAATGGAACTCAATTTTCGAACGAAAAAGTTTAGAAAATTACATTACATTACAAAAAGGTTAGAAATTTGAAATCATCCAACATCCAATGAATCGTTTTAAGACAAGTGTTAACATCAAACAATACTATAGCAACTTTAATGTTAGTCTTATTGAGGAGGATTTGAATTACGCAGTCGAACAGTTAGTCACAGGATCATTGTACACTGTCTTTTCGTTCTCTAAAGGGGAAACACTAACATTTTCTCGTGTCTTAGACGGAAAACTTTGTTCATAGACAGGTTATCAGAATAATTAATCATTTAATAGTCACTGATAAACCTGATAATTCGTAAGTTCCAATGTTGTCAGCAAGCAAAATTAAGAAACTTCAACAATCTTTAAAATTTTATAATTAATAATATATAAGTATAACAAATTGAATTCTTTTTTACATCCTGACAACAATGGTTTTACGATATATATTTTGATACCTTACGTGTAATATTGATAATTATCTTAAAATTACGAGATAAAGATAAAATGTAATAATAAAAATAAATCCAACCTTTCACGTCTTCATCCTCCAGCGTCGTGCTGCTGTCGGTGGACTCCTTCACCTGAGAACCATCGTCCTTTTTGGTGATGACACTTTTACCTGTGAAAAGCAGGTGTAAAAATTTGACATTAGATAAAAATTGCATCGATCATCTCAGTATTCGTTCAATGTTCTAGTCATTTACGTTCTTCAATCCATTTAACCAAAGTTCTACAATTTTATTTATACTTTTCCTTTGGTTCAATGGAACTTCGATACTATTGCATCAAAAGTGTTTTTTTTACAAAAATAATTAAAAATAATAACTTTTACGTGAAAAATATTACTCTTGTGAAATTGGTATTTTAATATTTGGTTCATCATACTATCAGTGTTTTCAACATTGATTCTTAATGCAAAAGTACCGATGCTAAATTGACCTATTTTTAATAATTAAAAATTAAATACAATTTATCTTTTTATATAATAATAAATATATTAATAATAATAATAATATTAAAAGGTAAATTGAAAAATAACGAAGATACGAGACACACAATATAGCGTGTCTTACATAATTTTTTAAGGAAAAAGATATGTAAGGCGAATAAAAAGTATGTGAAAGGGTACAGTAGAGTGATGTTAGTTGTGATAGCAAAAGATATGTCACTAGATAATAATTTTCATTCATCATGTATCGCTGTGTAATTGAATATGTAATCAAACGCATCAGTCGCGTCACTTATGAATTGTTATCGAATCTCAAACTCCAATTAAAACTTTTTGCCAAACAAAGGCGGATAATTGATGAATGAACACGAGTAATTAATGTATCAAATAAGAAGCACAGATAAAGAACAACTTAAAATAGTATGATGTTGCTACGGGTTTTCTGTTAAGTGGTGAAAATAGAGGATTCTGCGTAGCTGTGATTTCAAAATTTGGGTGCTTTAATTGCTGGCGTGTCTATTTTTTATTTTTTTCCCTTAATTTTATCGGTGAATTTGGATTAGTTTTCATTTGATGAGTGTGACCTAACCTCTAAATGAGATTAGGGTCTGCAATCAGAAACTCATCTGTAATTAGAGTAAGCCTAAAAAGCGAAACTCTAAAACGTGCAATCTAATTAAACATAACACAATATTGCATTTATGCAAAAGCGTTAGAGATTTTATGCGGCGTGATGGCTTGTTCCATGCGATCCAATAAGATCTACATGCATTACTGTATTAATTGTAATAACTGCAACCAAATTCGTCAAGCTTCATATTTACAAAGCCTCGTCGATAAAAATTCACACAGATCAGTAATATAGCGCCACGAAATTGACCCCTTAAATTAAATATTTTATTATTTTTAATTTATTTTTTTATTATTCATTTAGAGAATACATTAAAAGAATTATATATTGAAATAATTTCATAACATTCAGAAATAGGAAATTAAGTATTTATAGAAAGAACAAAATATTAAATATCCTTAAATTATTTGTAAAAAGCATTTTCAAGATCAGTTTTGGATTTTCAACCATGAAAATAAATTTATCGCTACTCCGAGAATAATACTCAGGGGTCCATTTCATTGTATTCTAAAAGCAATTCTCGTTGTCTATTCTCTACATCTTACGTCATTCGATATAAAATTCTGTTTTCCGTTCCGTGACTAGAACAATCTATCTGCCAATTGAGCTTACGAAAAAAGTACGTTTACAAGTTAAAATTACTTTGACATCTTCTTTAAGGTAGAAAAATAGAAACATAATAAATGTAAATGTCGTTTATTCTGACTGAAGTTTTCAATTTGTACAAGTATCAGCATTGAAATGCAATCGTTGATATTTGCTTTTTTAATAATTTGAAAATATAGGGTGATTGAAAATAACTCGTCTATGATCTTTTTTTATGTTTCAATCAATGTTTTTTTTTATTTTTTAATTTATGTTTCAAATAAATGACTAATTATTTAAATTATCTACTATAAATATGTCTAACATAAAAATGATAAGATAATTAATATTTTAGGTCCTTCGAGCCGGAAGAAGTTTAGACCATTGACTTTTTATCATCAATCCCCTTATATTTGTCTAAAACTGATCTGTAAATTTGTTGAAAATAAGTTAATCTGAACTATTAAGCTGCGAATAAAGAAATTACCCCCATTCGACTGACTGTTTTACCGACAGCGCGAAACAAAGATGTTAAGAAGTAAAATAGAAAAAAAAGGGCAGCATTAAAGCCTAGGCTTTTTTAATACAGCGTATGGTCGTCGTACGACTGAAACGGAAGTCAAACAAATGACGTCTTACCACTTTCTTCGTATCACAGCGTGGATCAACGTGATATTCAATCGGTTGATCAATTGTGGTATGGTTGTTCGTAGTTCGTATTGATTGAATTGAGATCAGTTGTTGGGTGGTAACGGGTTTAACCAAAGAAAACAGACACAGACATCTCGTTAACATCGCTTGCTAGCCGCTAGCTAAACGTTGCAATATATAATAATATCCACGGTTATATATGACTATATACTATGAAGCGCCGAGACAAGTAGTTTGGTTGCTGTTGCGCTTTTCCTCTAAACATGCCACATTTCATATTTCATCATTAAATTCACAACTAAACTAAGTTACACCACTGATTTGTCAAATTATTTACAGGTTTCGTGTGTCATTTTGTTGTGTTGCTAAATATACTTTGAGTTCTTGTGCTACTACTGCGTGAACTAACATTATATGTACTGTTTTATTACATTTTGTATGTGTTTCCTATTTATTGATATTTATTCCAATGAATTCCATATCAATTGATTGATGCTTCCTAATTACTTGATTAATACTTATTTAAATACCAATTTGATGTAATTATTTGAATAATGGATTTCATATGAAAAATTGTTAATGAAATTACGTACCGTCTAAAATAAATGAAGCATGAAAAAAAAGGATAACATTTAAATAAGATGAAAATTGCCCTTCGTATACATTCGTGAGGCTTTATCCTTTTGCGGATATGAAATCCAACGGATTATACTCAAAAGAGACTTTTCGGCAGAACTGCAAAATCCTCTTCAAAGGCCTGACATCGAAAAATCATCTTCCCCAAAAGTTTTCTTATGACATTTGAAGATT
Source organism: Gryon sp. ZL-2020 (assembly GCA_022817425.1). Classification (NCBI taxonomy): domain Eukaryota; kingdom Metazoa; phylum Arthropoda; class Insecta; order Hymenoptera; family Scelionidae; genus Gryon; species Gryon sp. ZL-2020. The sequence goes on from JABFPJ010005529.1 coordinate 8,918, forward strand.
AAGTATAACCTCCTTCGTGAATAGATATGTAAGTTCTCCCTATGTGTGAGAGAGTCATTAACAATGTTTCATATGGTTTGATCAAATAAAGTTGAAATAAATGTATATATACATACAAACTAAGGAGGTTCCTATCAAATTAATCCAATCCCCAAAAACTTGGCGTATAGCGTGTTCAGTTTCAATCAGTTCTTTGTGCGTGTTATTTCGTGCAAAATTTGTGACGTAAAGCTGAATGAGATGCAGGCTTCTCAAATAGAATACACAGTAAAGGCAGACAAAAAAATCCAGCCTCGCCTTTGAATTCTTATTTGAAAACGAATAACGTTGAATTTCAAAAAATGTAATAATCGAAGCTCGAGACAAAGACATTTTTACGCGCTTCGCTTTATCAACCGGGTTTTTTGTTTAAATATCCAAATTCAAAAGTAACAGCCTTAAGAAATATAACCAGTAGGAAATATGTTTAAGTTTCTACATTCTTTGCTTTACATTTTGTATAATTTTTTTTAATATTCACTGCAAAGTAATTTCATTTACGTTAAAAAAGAAACAAACTTGTGCTTATTTTATCACGAATAAAGAAAACATTGTGCTGTAAAATGGATATAGGCTGAAATGGTTAATTTCCCTGGGGATTGTCTTCATAAAATAAAAAGAAAAAGGGAAGTCGTTTAATTTAAATGCTATTTAATAAATCGCGTTAGATACTTATTATTTTGATTACTCGATAAGACGCTAATTACACGTTACTTTACTTTAAATGTAATGAGACCGATTATCGGTGGGTATTTTATATTGCACGCGATAAAAGCGAAATAAAATTATTTCTGAAAGATAAACAATGAATGTTGATGCAGTAGAAACTATGGAAAATTATTATCATAATTACCTTGCAATGTGAGTGCTTGGAATAAAATGATTCTGCGCAATTTAAAAAATTACTTTTCGCATGCAAATGGTATTGAGTTCCGCGGAAAACTATCACTAAATACACAACAAAACCATTTTGATGCAAAAATACACATGCTTAATGATCAAATTCAAATCGACTAATTCATTTACGGTTGCATTATAAGCTTTTTTTCTGCATCTTTTCTTTTTTAGTTTCGAGTTTATTTATCACTTTTGTATTTTACATTTTAACAGTTTAAATGTTTCAAAATCAAATTAATAAGAGAAAGTAATTCAGCGATACAGCAAATTTCATTGAAATTAAGTAAAAATACTTTGTGTTGCTAATATACAAAATAAAAATAAAATAAATGTATCAATAAAAATGGAAAACAAAAAAATGCGAATCAATCGATGGATTATAACTGACTTTCGATCTGTGTATATGATTAGAAACAGAAAATTGGGCAACGGAAATGCCGAATCTCGAGACACGAACATATCCAATCAAAAATTCATCAGCCTTCTATACATTTAGCGCACGTATAGAATACACAAGCTTTCGCACGTATTAACTAATCCTTCCATTCAGCATCATTCGTCAGCCAGCTTAAATTGAACTATCGTGATGTGTGTACACAATGGTGATCACTCTCATTCATTTCCCTTATTTTTTGCAAAACTTTCTCCTTTATCGACCATTTCATTTTTTTTTTTTTTTTTTCAAATATATCACTACTTTTAACATTCAATTTAATTATTAGAAACATTTTTTTCAGCTTTAAAAGTTAAAATTTTCCAAGTTTAAATGTATTAATATCTGAAAAAACATTTGCGTTTAAAATTGCTGAAAAGCAATGTTGCCTTCCTAAACAACTTAATGTGTAATAGTGAAATTAATGAAACTTATATCGTAAATTTGATCCTCTTCTTTCCCTTAAATTGAACTTAATCCAACCAAGAATTAAGAAGTATTCGGTAACACGTCATTCCATCCAATTCGGGAACTCGGTCACGTAATACTTCTTCATTTCTTTTGCTAATGAAATAATTTTTATCCTAACCAAAATGAACTCAACTCATAAATTAATTAAAATTAGTTTCTTTCCAAGTCTAATTTTAAAAAATCTACTCTCTATATATTTGTATTTTTGTCGATAAAGTCAGAGTTGAGATTAAAAAACGAAATTATACAATTTACAAAATAATCACCAAAGTGTTTGTGTGTGTGTATTTTAATTTTTTTTTTTTTTTTTTTTTTTGAAGTGTGAAAAATTTTGTTTTGAAACTATATGTTAAGTTTGTTGAATTTTATGAATCGAAAAGAGTTTTAGTGTGAACAATAAACAGATCTGAAAAGTAATAGCCTTGAAATTAAGTCTCTTTAACTGATTTGTTTTTAAAGTTAGAAGTTACATGCAATAATTTTGCTTGTATTTATTATAATAATGCTGTTGTAATTTTGAACTTAACACTTGATTAATAGATAATCATGTGGTACTTCTAACCCTAAACACATTAAGTCGAACAAACTCGACCGAGTATATTATTAGATACAATTAAAACCGCAGAATATTATAGACCAATATTAATATAATATATTTGCATCGTACCTCTGACCCACTTCGCGAATTACGAAAGCCACCAAGTCAGTTTTCTCGTCTGATTATAATAATAAAAGTTAATTACGAAATGTGCATAAATTAAAGCATGATTTTTTCTTTTTCTTTTCTTCTCATTATTATTCAATTAATAAACTTTTTAATGGAATTTTCAATTATTTTCTTGTTTGAATAATTATTTTGAAAAAAACTCGAATTTTTACGTCATGCGATAATTTTAGCTACATCGAAAGGAAGTGGGATGAAAAGATGAATGAAATTTTACTGCGGGTTGCTTTATCTTACAAATATGTTCGTCCTGTAATGCACCAATTATTTGCACAATTTTGCGGCAATGAATTTGTTTGTGAGATAGCAATTAGTGCCGACGCTCTGATGCAGTATGTTTTATCTGGTTAAACATTTTTGTCATTGTAAACGGGTGTATTAATTTATACACAACTCACAAAGTATCGCTCATTTATAATATTGCTGATGATTTATTTTGCACCTCAAATTCACACAGAAAATCAACGACATGCTATTCATAATTTAAGGCGATATATCAGTCATCTGAAAAACTAGTCAAGGTCGTGTGTGAAAATTACGAGATGAAAAAATAAAAGAAAAAGACAAAAATGAATTAAAAAAGTGAGAGAATCGCCTGATATACTTTATT
>JABFPJ010005530.1:0-12090 GCA_022817425.1 Gryon sp. ZL-2020
CTTCCATAAGCTTTCCATAACGTTCCCATAAGTATCTCATGAGTATCCCATAAGCTTCCATAAGCTTTCTATAACGTTCCTATAAGCATCCCATAAGTATCCCATAAGCTTCCCATAAGCTTTCCATGACGTTCCCATAAGCATCTCATAAGTGTCCCATAAGCATCCCATAAGCATTCCACAAGCATCCCATAAGTATCTTATACATACCCCATGGGCTTCTCATAAGCTTTCCATAACGTTCCCATAAGCATCACGTAAGTATCCCATAAGCATCCCATAAGCTTCCTATAAGCTTCCTATAAGCTTCCCATAAGCTTCCGATAAGCTTCTCATAATTAATTTTAGGAATGTTTTGGCTTTGTTATGGCCTTACTAGGTCGTAGTAGTAAAAAATTGGCCATAATTATGCCATAGCAGGCTCACAGATACATAGCACTATCATATAATACCCATGTTAATATAAATGAATTACAAAATAACTGATAGCCATATTTTCGCCATGTTTTGCTCTCATTACCTGGTACTACTAACTTACTGGCCATAACTATGCCATAAGAGGCTTACAGATAAGCTATTATGGTGTTAAAATCATTTATATGCTACAATTTGTCTTATAATGATTGTTTAAAGCAAAAGTTTGGCCATATTTGATCATTATAATTCGGCCATTTTTTGGCCTTATTGTCTTCTATTTATAAAATGTTGGCCCAAGTTGGACCTTTAGGATGTATATAAATGTGTTATGTTTTTGTCAGAACTGTAATTATGTTACATATTACTATGTAACAATGATGTATCAGTCTGAAATACAAGCAAAAAACTGATCATTATTGATAGCCATGATTTGGCCATTTTTTGGCCTAATTATTGAATAATTCTGATAAAGTGGCCTCAATTGGGCCTGTAGAGGTTCATAAATGTATTATATTTGTATATAAACTGTAATTATGGTACATATTATCATATAACATTAATGTATTAGTCTCAATTACTCGTCTGGACACTGAACATGAAACAGAAAAAGAAGAAGAAGAAGAAAACGACGTTTCTTAATTTGCGCGAAAAACGGCGATTTTTGGATGTTAATATCTCGCGAACGGATGGACCAATTTGAAATTTGTTTCTTTTATTTTCATCAGGTCGATGATGGCAACAATATTATAACAAAAAAAATTGGAATCTTATTACTATTGTTGCTTTTTTGTATGTTGAAAAACGGCATTTGTTCGTATCTGAAAAGAGACACGGTAGTGCTGGCCGCACAAAAACCATCGTTTTTTTGTACTTGGTCAGAGACACTACCGTGTCTCTTGACAGTGCTGACCGCACAAAAACCATCGTTTTTTTGTACTTGGCCAGAGACACTACCGTGTCTCTTGATATTAAGAAGCGATGAAAGAATAGTGCTAAGGCGCAAGAAGATGAATGCAGCTAAAATATAAAGGAATATAAAAGTTGAAAGAAGGTTTAAATATAAAATAAATTGTTGACGTTGAAAAGCAGCTCAAAACACGTTTAAAGTAGCTGAAGAGGTTGAAAAAGTTTGAAGACGCATAAAATGCTAAATTTCCTTATATAATCAAATAAAACTTATTGATAAGATCAAATAAGATCAAACAAAATTTATTTTCAAATTTGAACATTTAAATTCACATTAATGCGATAGTTGAATAATTTTAAGTGCTATCATGTATAAATAATTCACTGTCTGAACAATGAGCACAGCCTTTATCAAATTGGTATTTGAATCATGAATAATAGTAAATATCTGTGGGGTTGAGGAAAAACCATAATATATAGGGATATCATATACACTTAACTGGTTTTTCCTCAACACCACACATATATTATGATTGTATAAAAAAAATAGAGATAATAATAATTAGAAGAAATAATAATGTCAGAAATAATGCAACGCCGATCAAGATTTGATGAAAAAAGTGGTATTTAGCATAGGAAGATCGTTTCAGTAGGAAGCGTTCATTGCGCCGAGGCAAAATTCAGCTAATGCGCCCGTGAAATTCTGTAGTACTAGCTCGCTTCCGCATTTCTGCCTCGTGTAACACGCGAGATCCAAAGTGGAACTGAGATTTCCAGCTTTAGACGACCATTTCTCTTCTCGTCTACGACGACAAAACCACAAACGGCTGTGATTATTAAAACATTGAATTCATAAAATCAATGTTGTTGAGATGCTCGGGCTATGTTCCAAAAATAATGATCCTCTTTTCTTTAATTTGGTCGTTTTCTGTTATTATAAAAGAGTATTATAAATTTTTTAATTTTTTAAAAATAATATGATAAATACAGCAAGAAATATGGTTGCAAGCTGGTTTGTTAGAAAAAAAGGGTTTACAGATTTATCTATCAGTCAGTCGGATGTTGAGAAACAATCCATAAAAAACAACTCATCTGTCAGAGTGAAAATCTACGATTTTAATCAATACATCTTTAATTTGTTTCTTTTATTTTATTTATATATATTTTTGGATTACACGAGAATAATTTTTAAATGAGTTTTTTACGATGCTTTTGATCGTACTGTAGGAAGTAGAAATAAATTAAATTCGATTAAAATCCATTTGTTTATAATCTTGTTATATTTTTTCCATATATAAATGACATCAACATGAGAGGCCAAATGTTATTGTTAGTATTTTCTTTATGACACCCAGAATTGATGTATTGATACAATTTATGACGGATTTACCATTTAATATATAAGCGAAAGTCAAATTTCGTAAAAACCCTTTGAACATTTAAATGCGTTAATGCAGGGATGAAAAATAAAACAAGATGGAAATTCGTATTTCAATTAACTCAATTATTTATTTTTCACTAAAGTAATGTTTTTAATTTGTTCTTTGTAGTTTTCTGAAAAAGTCTATTTATAATATATTAGTTTTCAATTTAAAAGGTGATATCTAAATATATAATTTGTTATATTTTATCACTTCCCGTTAATCCTTTTTTTAAGAAGATCTCTTTTTAATCGGCTATGTTAAAATCTTGAAGTGATTCAATAAATTTTCATTTCGTATTATAAAAAATGTAAAATGAAGAGAATCTAATAATATAGAATTATCTATATAATAAATAAAATAAAAAATATAATCTGTTAATATTAAAGTAATATTAAAAATGCATGATCATGATCAGTGTTCAATTCATGACCTTGTTGACTTTCGCAATATTCATCATCGAAAGATAAATGAACTTTGTTAACAAACTTAATATGAATTTCAACAGCATCGAAAATACGATAATTGTATGTTTTTGTGAATAACTATTAGAAAAATGGAATGGAAAAGAAACGTGGAAGAGGAGGCCGTGATGCCTGCGGGCTGTTGATTTACAACGTTCGGCTAGGAATATTAATTTAAAGTTCCAGAAGCGTGGCAGCTGTGGTCCGCATGACCGAGCTTCACGTATGCAGCAAAAGTTTAGGCGCACTTTTGCATAATTGAACATTCTTTCTGGTAAGCGCGACTCGGATTGGACGAGGGCATCTGCGCTTTAAAGTATGGTGCAGAGAGCAAATGCAAAAATGTAGACAGTTGTGCAGATGTACCGCCATTCTGACCAAATTTTGCGACAAATTATCACAATAAGAATCCCCGGGATCATGCTTTCTTTGAAATTTACTTTCACCATTAGTTCTATTTAAAAAAAAAAGCAAATTGATTCAGCTGGGCGAATACTTGAAATTCACATAAATACGAACAACTTATCTCTGAATCTTTGAAATTAATAGTCTTTGCGGAAAATTAAAGAATATGAGAGCGTTTGGGTGTATAATTGCAACTTCTTGCTTATTTACGTACAGCGAAGAAATCACGTGAAATCAGAAATAGAATTAATAAGAATCATTGTTAATAAGAATCACTTGGAATATACAAAGATTTTGTGTTCAAATGATAAAATACATTAAGGAAATAAAATATAAGTTGAATAAACAATTTTACATACATTTTTAAGATAAAAAGAAATAATATACATTAGCATAAGTAATATTTACTAATTTCATTCACTATTTACTAAATCATTCCAGTTTATTCTACGTTTATTATTTATAAGAAAAAAGGAATTCAGTTACATAATTGTTATATTTTATTATTAATAAATATCATTATTAATAATAAAATATTATCGACTGAAATATGAATAAATAAAATATTTTGTAATGAAACATTTATAATAAAGAATTCATTTACGTCATTTGATACACGATACCTTGAAAAAGTCTATTAATTTGATTGATAATAAATCTGCTTTTATAGTCCATAGAATGAATTCCTTCATAAGATATAAAATTTTTCCGATAAATTATGTTGCAAGCTTATTCTGTTGAATAAGGATTTCGAAGATCATATCGCACTTTTTTCTACTTTTTACTTGATTGCAAACATTTTTTTACAAGAATAATTATTTGTGATGAAGCTAAGAATATCCTTATCAGTCATTATATCTATATACAAGATTCTACTTGTACATGTTAAGAACAATTGGTAATTAAAAAAAAGTTACACAATTAGAAACTAAGATCACACAATAAGAAACTAAGAAACTAACACAATCAGTAACTAAGAAACATTAGTTACTGATGTAGTAATGCAGATTTATTTGAAAATTTGTTGTTTGTAAATAATGAATATTGTGTTTGTTAGTTACAGCTGAATGCGCCATTTTATTTCTTGACGATGGTTACTTTGTCACGAAATGATTCGTGGGAAAAAGTACGTAGCATAAAAAACAAATAAAAAACATGCAGAAAAAAAGAGAAGAAAAAAATCATCATTACTTTCGAACGAATACTAAGCGAAGAATCGAGTACTTCCACGGAAGCTTCGATACGAACAACGAAAAAGAGTCGAATGAAACGGAAAAATGTAAAACGAAGCAGTAGTTCGTCCTCCGCCGTGAACGAAGTGGTTGCGATCACTAAAAGAAATGCGCAGTCGACCGAACGGGGCCTCATTTTGCGAGAACGCAGAAGAACAGAGAAAAACTGAATTGTGTAAAATGAGCTTCGAAGAGATTTTGCACGAAATCTGTTGAGATTGCTAATGCTTTTGCCAATACTTTCTACTGATGGACGTCATCCCTTATTGATTGAATATTACTTTATGAACGATTTAGGATAAAAACGTACATGATTCATTTAAAACTGATTATACAAACTGCAAATTAATTCGACATAAATAAATTCTGATTGCACTTAAAATAGATAAAAGTCAATCATTTATTTATCATCGTATTTTGGAGAATTTTTTATTGATCAGATAAAAAATAGCACTTTAAAACACGCAATTAAAGTGCTAATTCAGAATAATAGTTTTCGTCATAATGAAAAATGTAAAACTTGAAAATGGATTTCTACTCTTGCGTTATATCAGAACAGGATTTCATGCTGATGCATATTTGATTTACATTTCTGATCTAAGGATAAATTGTTTTATTTCTTTTATGCATTAAAAAAGATCACCTTTTTTAATTATTTAAAAGATTTTATTACAAATAAATCTGAAAAATTTCGGCGATAGTTCATGTGGGTTAAGCAATTAATGTTTATGATCACTTGTCACACTATTTTTTGTTTAGAAGAACCAATTATTTTGTCCACTATTATGATATAATTTTTATTCTAATTTGCCTGAATATGACATACACTTTTGTTTAATTTAAGTTTTTAAATATCATTCAGGATAAAAAATGGTCGACATAAAAAATTCTAATAATCTGAGATTAAACTTTAGTAAAAATTACATAACTGATGTCATAAATTGTCACAAGCGTCAGCTCTTATTAGATTTTAGTCCGTGCAATATTGAAAATTGATTAAAACCCATACTTTTATACTCAAGTATTTCGAATATTGAAAAACGTATTTGATAGTTGACTTTTGCCTAAAATTTGTCAGTTACATACAGTTACATGAATTTTAGTATGTAGTTAATCAGAATTGCTGTATTTTAAAGTAAATTCAAAGCAATTTAAAATAAAACATCATAATATCACGCATCATAATATCATAGTATCATCATAATTGATAACGTAGTTTTGAAGAAAAAAATGTTCTTCTGTGGAATGGTAAGTCGAATCAATAAGTATGTTTATTCACTTTTATAAAAAATATTTTGAATGTAAAATTTGTATTATAAAAAATGTTTAGGAAAAATATTGAATTACATACATTTTTCTGCATTTAAAATATATGAAAGAATACTGCAAGACGAAGAAGTTAATTTCGATCAAATTTCGACGTTGAAAAGCTAAAGTACAAGCAGAGGTATACGGCGAATTTTCTATTTTAAAATATCTTTTTAATGGAACTGCACAATAGCTCGTCATAATAAGTAGATTATAAGGATGAAGTTTCAAGGCATGTCAGGATTTCCGTGCTCAGAAAAGAATGCTCGTAAATGTGACCTTTTGCCCATCTTATGAAATCTTTGGTCGAAAAAAAAGAATATAAGAAGCATGAGTTTGAGTTGAATGTACGAGAGGATGCACTTGTCATTTTCTCACGATCCACAACATTGCTTGGCACTTTTCTTGCTTCATATCTAATTCTTTTACTCGTCTCACCAGCTGATTAATATCCACAAGACACAGTTATAATGGTGTTTAAAGAAGAAAAAAAGCTCGATTTTTATCTTCTTTTTGTCTTTTTCTCTTTACTTTTTCTGCGACTGAGAATTACGTGACCGAAATTCTGCTTTGCCGTACGTTAGATCAAAGTCAACGGCTCCGTGGAGCAATTAATACATTCACCGTTTGTTGAACGATATTATCCGTGGGCATTTGTATCAAAGCTATTGTCACATACTGGTTTGACTAAATGTGCCATTATCACTATTCCATTAAGGTTAGCGACGTCCTAATACTTGAGCTTGTCTTCGATATTGTATCCGTAACTATGAAATTCAGCCAAGCCTATATAGCAAATGTTCATTTAATCATAGTATATAATCTATAAAATCGATTTTTCAAATTACTTCAATTAATTGCAATTTTAACTGTAAAAATGTACACAAATAGAAATTTCATGCCATTATTCCATGAAACAAGCTTTGAGTTATTTACATAAAGTTTGTTTAGAAAAGTTTGCAAGAAGCCTATGCCATTTTTTCAAAGTCCATACTATTTTTTCAAGTGACTCGCAAACTTTTCTAAACAAACTTTATGTAAATAACTCAATGCCTGTTTCATGCAATAATGGCACGAAATTTCTATCTGTGTATTTTAGAATTAAAATTTTTTGTCTATATTCATGTGAAACAATATCGAAAGAATATATCAGTTATTAATTATATACACGAAAGGACAAAGTGTTGTTGACATTTTATCGGAACCTATAATCGAATAACGGAATAACCGAAATTCCACTTCGTAGTTGAAAGTCAAATATTTGAATCCGTGTCTTTATTGAATGATTTCGTATAAAGAATGGTAGAAATCAATTTATGATTTAACAGCTTTATTAATTTCGCCTGATTTTCCCTCAATGTTTGCACTGTGTAAGTACTAAGCACTTACACTAATGTGCTTTGAGGTACATTAACTCCGACCGTACTCACGTTTCTAAAGGATGGAAATTTACATCCACACGCTCGCTTCGCCGAACACCGACTCTACAATAGACCAAGTTCGAGAGCGGACGTTTAACTCATCTCTGTCAGAGACTGCAAGCAGAAGCTTTTCTACGCTAGATCGATTCACTCGATCATTTATGAACGAAATGCACTAATGTAATGTCGATGCAATTTCTTAAATTACATTTTATACATAGACACATTTTATGCAAGTCACATTCGTGTGGTTGTTTAAAACTTGATTGTCCATTTTGTTCATAATATATTTCTTTTTTTTAATTAAATTAACTGGAATTATTCGAAGTCTTTTTTCAATAAAGATTAATAAAAGAGAATAAAAGAGCATTTTGTGTTCATTCATTGTTCTTTTCCACAAATTATTTTACAGTAACTGGTAACAATAAATTGAATAATATTATATCGAGATTTCCACGAATGAGATTATAATTGGAAAATAGCTTAGACAAAATTGAAGAAGAATTCGGGAATGTTCGTGGAAATGTTATTGACGTTTGGATGTATACATTGAATTATAATTAGATTGAAAATTGTGTTTCCATGGATTTCTCAGTTGAAACATGTGCTGGTGAACTGCTGAGGTAGCTCAAAATCACTTAATTGGTTTTCTCGACGGCTTACCGATTTACTCTTCATTGTGGTTGAAATTTCTCGGGCGCTCGTCTTTAGTGATATAGATAATTTGCGTACTCAAAAATTTGATCTTTATTTTATTATACTCTAATAACATCAAAGCCATTAACACAGATTCATCCGATTATCTAAGTTCCCATAATTAAGACCAATTCAAGATCTTGTTAAAATAAACGTGAATATGTATTCAAACATCATTTGACAGATTATATACTTTATAAACTATTATATAAAGTATATAATCTACTATCTTTTTTATCTATTTTTTTTTCTTTACTATCTCGATTATATAATAATATCCTTTATTTAATATAAGTATAATTAAATAATTTGCTGTACAATAATTTTAGATATTTCATAATTTCAGGATAGGCAATGTATCTTAAAATTTTTGAGGTAAAACTCCTCTCTTGATGTTTTAATTGTTTTGTTATTTAACAAAACAAAAGTGCAATTTTACTATACACCGGCATTAATTCAAAAATTAATAAAACTGTTTTCAGAAAGATTTTAGAAAAGTTTCCTTTTTTGACATGAAGATAAATTCTTGCTCTTTTCATTACCAAAAAACAAAACTTCTATTTATATTATTTTTGTTTTTTGGTAACCCCGTCCTCCTGCGCCCCTCCAAATAAACAAAAATAAAAAATGTAAAAAATGCATTAATTGTATTAGCATTTTTCTGCAAAAATTGCTAAATAAACCTATTGTTTTTGTACTAAAATAAAAAAAAATTGGTGTATTCTGAACAATTTGCTAAAAACGAAAGTATTTTTTCGTTTATTGTTGACAAAGTTACGAAGAATTAAAACAACATGTTTTTCCACTAATTTTTGTCATTTTCACCTGTGTCAACTACATAGCAATACGTGTTTGTCGTGTGTTTCTGAGTGTGTGCTTAATTAATATATATAGTATTAAATATAATAAAATATATAATAAAAGTTGTATTTAAGTGTATGAAACTGTACCTCTATGTTTTTATGTATGTTTGAGTGATTTTATCCATGTTTATGTATTCATTCTTCATTAATTTTTCAGAAAGATACAACCATTTGAAAATTGGTAATTTTTTACCTAAAAAAAGTGATGTATTTTTTTGTGATCAGTGGATTATAGTATGACATCGAATATGTTTAAAATATTCTAACGTGATAATGTTATTTTTTAGTTAATCCAGTTTAAAAACAAAAAATTGATGTGAAAAGGAAAAAAAATTAATCACATAATTGAACTAACTACATCATGATATTCTCGGTGTTGGCACTTGTTTTTTTAGTGTCTCTTGTTAATCACGAAACAACACATATTTGCATTTTCGATGAATACACTAGCGTATTAATCAGGTAAGTCTCGAGAATCGACGCTCATTTAGAAAGCACGAAGAAGGGCATTGTAACAACGGCCTTTACTGATATTGAGAGTGCTTTTAATAGTACCTCGAGAGAAGCTGCACTGAGACCAGTGTAGTCTGTCACGGTGTATGTCTGAGAGCATAACTAAATGATTAATGAAATCCCTGAATAACATAGTGAAGACTGAATAGCTTGGTAAAATTGTCAAGGGAATTTTCTTTCGAATACGCTCATGAGGGACAGTGTGATCGTCGCTTGTGGACAAACTTGTAACTACACTGAATACAAGCAGCCAATTGCGGGATATGGTGATACACCGTCACTAACATAAAAAAAGCCGTTTCTAACACTATCACTCCTTGATGCGAAGGCGATAAACGCTGAATAGAAAAAGGCTTTGTCCAACAATTTTAGATATAAAGGAATAAGAAAATAAATTAAAATGGGACAAAATGGAGAAAATTCCGAAAGTTATTCTACTTAATTTTTTAAATATATTAATAATAACTAGCAAAAAATAGCATAAAATTATCTGTAAAATTATATTGTAAATATTTTCCGTAATTTAACAATATTTGAGATGTAAGATATTTATAATCAAAATATTGAAAATTTACATTATTTATATATCTATATATATTTATCTAATTTTTCCAATCTTTAAAGTGAAATATCTCTGGATCTAGGCAGACAAACATATTTCAAAATGAAACATTTACAGAATGAAAGTCAATAATACAGTAAACTATTAAATGAATTCTCATGGAATTTTTACTATAACATATTTTCGGAAGTCCTATCTTAGTGCTTTTTGTACAAATTGTTTTTATCAAGGACATATTTGGATGATAGATTAAGAGAAACCTTGAACCCGATGGGTACTGTACTGTTAATAATTAATGTCGTAAATTGTTATCATTTTCTGTATTAACTTACGTACAAACTTTAAATGACCTGCAATCAATTACAAGCGAGGAAGCATCGTTTCTGCGGATAAAGAAGTTATTAATAACGCAACATATGTGTTAAAGTTGCTTACAAGTTGATTTAAAAATAAAATTCTTCTTTTTCAGACGATGTACTTTGCAAGTTTATTTAACACTTGTAAAACGTTCTTGCACTTGTTTCGAGGGTTGAAGTTATTTTTAACAATCTTGTTTCAACTAAATGCATATTTTATGCTACAGTTCTTCTTTTAACTATCATTATTAAAACTTATAATACTCTTTGTTTCTTATAATTAAAATGATATTTTCATATTATAAAATGTTATAAAATATGTAGAAAATTTAACATTACATTTAATGTTCACTCAGAGAAAGGTTTAGTAGAATAACTAAAAAATTGTTGTAATTAAGAAAACATTAATTTCAATAAAAATGATGAAAATTTATTAATTTTAATGAAAATTTTATTTATTTCAGCTAAATCTTTCTCTGTGCGCAGGGAGACCAATGTTAAATCTGTTTTTATTATAACAGGGTCGCATTTATAGTGGTTCTTTTATCTTTATTTTATTTATGGTTTAAACTTATTTGTAAAATAGACAATGTTGAAATACAAATTCTGGTTAACAATGATGGCTAAGAAGTTTGAACAAAGTAAGTCTGCTAATGTGTTTTGCAAAAACATATAAAATGAAACAATTGAGTAGAGATATAAGGAAAAGCAGACACTTTCGCAAACCATTTTCGTACTTGCAACCGGGCCTGAAACAATTGAAACTATGTTCCAACAATTTATAATTTTGTCTTCTCCTTTCCTTCTCTATCCTCCCCCCTCTCTCCCCCTTCTCTCTTCTCATCGCATTTTCCCTTTTGCTTAAATGTTATTACTTCAGCCGCTGCAGATAATTTCTCTCGTTTGTTCTCTGAGCGAACTCGTCGTAACGGAGTTCCTTAATTCGCGAATACGTGCGTCGAGTAAAACTGATGGAAAATGCGAATATATAGTCAAACTTGAGACAAATACAATGTCTGATTAGAGTGAAAAACATTTTTCTCGCAAATCAAAAATGCGAAGATAGCAAGACAATAAATGAGAAAATGTGATTCAATTATTTTTGAAGCATTATGTTGCATGAAAGACGACAGTCTTAATTGTTTTCTTATTTCTTTTCACTTCTTTTACCTTATGTTCATTATATTACATTAATTTTTCATGCTGCTGACGATAGTTAAGTGATTTAATTGCAGAACAATAAGACTTTTTACATAAATGATGCCAGTTACAAAGAAGGTTTCAAATTAAAAGATCACGAAAAACATGATTAATCAAAGTAAAATACAACAATTGAACAAAAATATATAGTATAAAATATATTTATTATGAAATATATAGTATGAATTATATTTACACAAGAAAATTATTCTTTCAAAAATTACTATACTAGATAGTAAAGAAGGGAGAAAATTTGTTTTATGTAATGTTTACAGTATTAAAGAGAACAAAATACCAGAATTATATGAATTTTTACAATACTGTAT
>JABFPJ010005531.1:0-12089 GCA_022817425.1 Gryon sp. ZL-2020
AGGGGGGGGGGGGGGGGGGGGGGGCTACAGGACGTAAGGGGAATGAAGGATGAATATGTGAATATGTGTCATGCGAGAGCGAGCATTTGAACGAAAGGGAAAACTGGGTTGGAAAGCCGACTCCGCTTGCTGTATTGAATGTATTGCACCCGGGTCGTGCACCATTCAGTTCAATATATACAGAATGGACGTGCTCGGCACACACATCTCTTAAGCTCATGCAAAGTCTCCTTCAACATTCGTCATCTCGTACTCAAACACGTGCATAACAGCATTTCATTCAACAGCATTTTCAGCTTAACACAAATCTAGTAAGGACAATTGCAATATATATGTTCCAAATGGGGCCCTCATTGAAATGAGATTGATGGTGCCAACCGATTGGCACTAGAACAGGAGACATTGTTTGATTTTGTTGCAAAAGGGCTAAGGATGGCCAAGGCCTGATCTGGATCAAAACTGGATGCCTTGAGTATACTCTATTTCGGATGTCTGCTCAAGCCAAATTGGTTTGAAACGCTTACCTATATGTATTCTCAATATGGGCCTAACCAGGTTTAACCTGGTATTGGATATTTGATTAAATCCAATATTGGCCTTAACTAAGCCTCAGTAGACCCAAGCAAGACCAATGTGGTTCTGGTTGGGCCCTCAGTTTGCCAGCTTGCAACAAGTTGTACAAGATTGGGCCTACATTGGCCCAGTCTAGGCTTACTCTGGATCTTTTTTTCGTCACTTAATAAAACTTTTTGTTTGTAAAATTGCATTGAAAATAGTTGGAAGATTATAGTTGGAATACAATAGGCAAGGGTGAAATTGAATGCTAATGAAGTGATGAATATTTTGCTGTTGTTTGTGGGAACAATTTTGGCGAGTGAGTTATAAAGACATACGCAAAGGGAAGTAGTGCACAAAGCAGAGCGGCGTGTGATCGCATCCTCGAGAACCTGTTGCTAGCGTTTACGTTGGAGTGGGTCCGTTTACGAGTTAGAAGTGCGGCTTTACGGCGCACGATGAGAGAAGACCGGATGAAGGCAAAGGGTGGAGATTGCAAGCCTGCTAAGTATATCTACCCTTTGTTAATTCGGCTTTAATGCGAAGCCGAGACTGTTGCTCATGCAAGCAGACAATGGGGTCAGTAGGGTGCTTCGTGCCAAGTTTCCATCGGAGCCAACAACTTCACCTCACTCTCTTAATCCCTCTCGGCATTTTGCCTCAAATCAACAAATCAACTTGCGCCAACTTTTTTCAAATCCACCAACACCGCACCAATTCATATATGCACACATTCTTACATTAATTACCTACAACAAGCAAAAGTAGTTTATATTCATTTTCGTTACTCGAAAGGGCAGGCAAATGCCATTTTCCTCCCTAGGCAGATTTATCAAAATGGCTTTTTTCCCTCCCTCGTAACGAAAAATATAGTGGGAGATGATCACAAGTTCGTTTCCATCGCGGTTACAAACTCAATTTACAAGCCGTATATGTTCAATATGTATAATAATAAATAATATAATACAAAACAAAATATATATTAAATTTATTCAAAACTTTTCCATTTTGTTTTATCAAACGACGACTCATTTTTTTACTTTCACGATGTCAAAATGAACTTTTTTATAAGTTAAAAACAGTTACTTTTTTACAAATGAAAAAATCTTCTTAACAGTACAAGAAAGAAACAATGTTTGCTTCACTTTGTTGTGACAATATTTGTGTTTTGAATGTACTTGAAAACTATAAGTTTTGAACAGAGTGAATATAAAAGGCGAAAAAGGAAAAAAGTGAATGTTGAGTTGTTGATATGATGTTAAGAAAATAATCGAATGATGAAAAGTGACGTACGTTTGCGATCGGCAGTTTGAATAGTACTTTCGCTTTGCGTGGTTAAGCATCTACTATGTCCAAGTGATGAAGCGCTTAAACTGAGCTTGGGATATCACTGACCTACCCTATATTACATTCGAACAGATCGCAACAAGCCACGAGCTCTCGCATTTTACGCCCATTGAGCTCCGTTGCTTTTGCCCATTCATCCTACGAGCTTTCAACACCTCACACCCTTATTCGATCATTGTGATAACGCGTTGTTCGATAGATAACTACACTTTTTTTCTTTCCTTTTTCCCCATTTCGTTTAAGTGTGATTGATTTTGTTGGACAAACAAAATGTTCACTTTCAATTCTTTTCACTCGTAAATTATGTCCCACGTCATCAATTACGAATACCTTCTACCTGTTATTAATCATCGTTCGATCAAATTTCAAGGTCAAGCGTCGTGCAAATGACCTAAGCGCAAAGTCTTATGCTAATTTATCACGTATAATCACTCATTATGTAATAGTTCATTTACACTATAACACGCGCATTACTTTTTTTTCAATCTGTAGATATACAATGAATTATTATAATTATTAAATACAATGCTAATTATCAAAAGCACTTTTTTAATCAAAAACTAAAGCCTCATATGATACTTTCAAAATCATAAATAGTTTCATTCAAAGTATATTATACTTGAAACAAGTATATTTTTTAACTAATTCGATATTACGATTCGACCAATTTACAATAAATACAAACAAAATTAATCTATATTAGTCTATTTTTTACATTTAAATTCATCTTTTATTTTATTAATTATTATATATATAATAATAATAAATAAAAATAAATATTTAAGAATCTTCTTTATTATTATATTCATTTACATAAGCAAACTTTGTACAAATAATGAATATACTTTTTTGTTTCAATTATTTATTTCTTTTCTGGTGTAGAAATCATTGTACATTTCATTTTGTATAAATGTAATTATTTTTTGTAATAATAATAATAATTACATCATTCCAATCATAATAATTATTGCTTACATTACAAGATCGCCAAAGATATTTCTGTACTTGAATTTAAAGTAAACAATGATTTATTATTTATTATCATTTCACATATGAATTGAGTTAAGATGTTCGGTAACAGCTTTGAACTGCGGAGACATTCATTCGACTTGTTCAGCAGCATGCAATCTGCTATCGCATTATGCTATAAATAAGCCTGGCAATGCAGCGTGCAAATCACACCAAAATACATTTGGCTCAAGTTCAAGGTCCCGCTTCTAGTAATACCAACAAACAAATGTATAATTCAATTACATTCGCTGACTTTTTTTTTCTTTTTTTTTGCAAACCAATTTTATCATTATTTTGCTTTCTTTTAATCTGTCCCCTATAACAAAACGAAAAATATATTGCGAATATACTTTCAATGAAATCATATATTTTCAATTGTGTATAATATTATACACATTTTTTTAATATATTAACAATATATATTTTGTTAATATATTTAGAATACATACGTCAATATATTGCAGCTATATTCTCAATATATTTCTATATTAAAAATATATTTATTATATATTAAGACTATATGTATTACAATATATTTGTTGTTTTGCTATAGATTTGGCTATTAATGTTTTGCGATTAGATTTGGCTATTAACAATGTAAATATTGTTTGATTGAAATATATGAATCAATATTGTGATACTGAATGAGATTGTGAGAATGAGAAACTTTGCTTGGCTATTAATAGTCGAAGTATGCAAATAATGGGTTATGATGTGGCGGACGCAGCGTCGTAATGAAGTGTACAACCAAATCTAATAGGTTTTGTCCATCTGCCGATTTGATACGTCTAATGACGTAGCGGCCGTTAGCCTATAAGCGAGTAAACACATAAGCGCGCTTACGTAATGCGGCGTGTTTACGAGACGCACGTATACGCGCCAGGTCGTACGATATTTATGTTACGAGTTTCCCTTTCAGCGTACAACGCTCGATGATTTCAATCGGTAATCGGCGTATATATACTTGCCCGCCGCTCATTCATGGATATCTTATCGCTTTACACTGTGTCGATGCCTGTTCAACCATGCCCCCTCTCTCTATCCTTCTCTTCCCCTATCCGCACTGTCCTTCAACAAAAAAAAACTCTTTTCTCTGCTTACATATGCTTTGCATTACCCTTTACATTATTCATCGCTTTGTTGTTCGTTAAATTACCATTCCAGTCAAATATAAACATTCATAGAAAAGGACAGATTCATTGATAAAACTCTCAGTTGCAATGATATTTGCATATTATGTTATTTGATATTGTTTTTTACAGTGGTATATAACTTTGATCATCCAATTAAGGATGTTTTAGCAGTCAAGTTAGTGACTAAATAAGAAAATAATTTCAAATCACGGTATAGATTAACTTCAATTTGAAAGTAAGGTATATTGTTTTCATATTTAGGGTTGGATTCATGTTTTTTTTAATTGTTATTAAATTAAAATATTAACATTTTTTTCTTACTTTAATTAATATAGAATTAAATGAAAATGATGTATGTCTATTTTATAATGATTTCTGATTGATTTATAATTATTTGTTAAGTAATATTATTTGTCTAACGAGAGATGAAGCAGTTAATTTGGTCGTTCTGCTGCAATATATCTTTTAGGTTGAGCTATTGCGAAAAGTAACTGGTCGGTACTCAATCAAGCTGTTTCCATCTTTGTTTTGTTTTCTTTCGGCGAGCAAGGTCGATATTTAGGCACTTTAATGGCGCAAAGGGTTCCCACCCTTGGGTCGTACCAAGTTTATGAATGGACTTGAACTATAGCTCTCGCTATTAGTTGCGGTGCGACACCACCAATCTCTCGTTCTCTTGTGTGTGTGTAAGCGCAAACGAGAGCAAGCGGGCAATCCGACAGTGCACAAATGAATGGCACACGCCAACTTAATAGCTCGTTCGTTCCTTCTCTCTCACTCGTGGAGCGTCGTCGAGTTGTGCGAGGTCAGTTTGGTCTTAACTGCGGCGGCATTGTGCCGTTAACGCACTTAGCCAGCAAACACGCTGCGTCCAAAACCTGTAAACGTCAGATTTCCACGATTCATTGTGCATAATTGAATGTTAAACAGACTCATCGTAATGGAATGGAATGTTTGCGCAAGTTAATCATCGTTCAAATTGCTCGACCCGTTATAAGACGACGATTTGTCGGCACATCGAGGCATCACGAATCCCAAAGCAAATCTTGTCAAAGCAATCTCAAATTGTCCACACGTTAATCAATTTAACTTGACGCTCAAGTTGTAATAATAAATCTTGCACATATTTGCAAACGTCTTCCTTGTTTGTATCGGTTTGCATGAATGTTGAATTGAACGCATGTTTAATAACATAAGTTTGAATATAAGTTGCCTAACTTGGTACATGAAGATGAGCAAAAGGGGACATTGGATGGCACGTGGTTCGCTTAATAGTCTGCTTCTCGCTTTACTGTAAAGTCGGTTTAGTTACGCTGTTGCAGTGTAATGTGTGCGCGACACGTCTGTCTTTTTTGTTGCTTGTGTATTGGATTGAAAGATCGATTGGCATTACTTGATACTGGATAGTAGTCTGGCGATGGTCTGACGCGGATAATAGGCAAGCGCTGCGGTGACATTGGCCGAGTGTTAAAGAGTCGCTCGTGCCAGGGGGAGCTTGCGTCTCTCTCTCTCGCTATTATTCTAGTAATCTAGGTCTAGGCGCCATGCCGTCCTTTGCAGGTGTTCTTACGTGTCCTATTGTGTTGCTCAATGAAATCACTTGCTTTCTCAGTCACGCTATTCCAGTGGCACAAACAATTCACGCGTTTCCGTGACAAAACATTTACTCCAATCATTGTACGCCTTGCATTATAATTGCACAGACAATTAGGCGCCAGACATCTCAAAAATAAATCTAACTCTATATATGAGCAAGAAAAAGTAAAAGTAAACAACTACAATATATTCTCAGCTGGCTTCCGTGCTCTCACCGGGATATCTCAATAAGACTTCGATCGCTCATTAGTAACACAACGGCGATTCACTTTTTTCTTTCTCTCTCTCTCTCTCTCTTATTGTCTTCCTCCCTTGTCTTGCCTCATATTCGCCGTCTCTGTTTATCTCTTCTTTTTTTTCTTTTTCTTCTTCTTCTTCTTCTTCTTCTTTTACGTGACGTCACTTTTCTTGGCATCATGTTACCATTACGTAACTTTTGTCTTTGTCGTTTCACAGCTGTGCAATTCCCGGCGCGGAGATACTCGTCGTAAACTTGACCCAATGACAAAAGAGCGGACGCTTTTACAATGTCGCGAGAAACCACCGGCAGAATAAGTTGATCAATCGCCGGATTTACGCTTTGCGGCGCCATTTTTCTATCAAATTATCAAACTTGACTTAATTCATCGTGTATGTATATGCAATATATATGTATATGTTGATAGATGCAACAAGTGATTGCAAATGAATTTGTTGGTATGGCCATTTTTTTGTACGAATTAGAGCCTTTCAAGTGTCGAGGCAAACTTGGACAAAGTATTCAAAGTATCGCAAGTTTTTGAGAAACTTGTTGAATAGTTGAAATTATCCGCATACTTATTTGTCGTACTTTGTTATCGATAGATTGATGATTTGGACAATTTGATTTACATTGGTGCGAACTAAACTTGACCCAGAAAAGGAACGGCCGAGGCACGCGTTCCGATTGGCCGCTACGTAATTGTTGTTCGCCCATCTCCATCTACATCTTTCTCAGCCGAGCTTACAAATAGCCGCTTATCTCTCAAACCCTCTCTCAATCTCTTTGTCTTACTTTCTTACAAAGCCTCATGTCGCTTTGTCCTTGTCTTTATCATTTCAGCCCCATCTTTATCTCCTTCTGCTTTTGTTTTTGTCCTCTTTCTTTACCTTGGATGATAAATAAAGAAACGACTGTACAAGTTGATTGTCTCCAAATCAATGAATGCAATTCCTGTTTAGTTTGCATTACTTAACGAGAAAATTGAAACGAATTGAAATAAAGAAGAAAAGTATATTGATAAAATAAATGAACTACAGTAACTTTTGAAAAGAAGTGATTAAAGTAATTATCTATCTATGTGTTAGTGAGACGCTAGCTTACATGGTGTTAAGAAAAATAAAAGTAGCAATGCACTAGTGGAGCAGGCGGGCGGGCGACTTGTTAATATCTCGATAAGTTTATAGGGATATTGAGAAAAGGTGTAGGTGGGCTATCGCGTGTCGCTGAAGGCACGCGAGATATAAGCTGATAAAGATAAAGAGAAGAGGTAGTGTCGGATTAACAGCACTCAATGGATGAATGAGTAAGCTTACGTGTGAATGAAGAGCCGAGAGGCTGCTGCAAGTACTCACTCAATGGGCAACTGCATCTAAGATGCAGTCAGCTGTTGCTATCCCTCACTTTCAACCGACCTCCCATTTATGCTCCAAACTCTTCAATTCCAAATTATTCCACACTAGTACCTTTTAGTACCGTGCATCTCCCTCTTCAAACCTATCATAATATAACACAACCATCTATTAGATATTTATATTTAAATATAACTTTTTGTTATTTCAGTTGTTTAGCACTTTACTTTACTTATTCAATGTTAAGAGCAGAATTACCAACATTATTTCACATTTTTATTTATTTATATGTTAACAAACAAATTCGAAACATTTTCAAATTGATTGAGACTACTTTATTTATGTCAAAAAGAATCTAGATTTTGTTTAATTAGCGGAGCCTTTTAAACAAAAAACAAATTTTTATTATATACATTTTAATAAAATTAAAATGTATATAATAAAATAATAGAAATTATTTGTTTGAATGTGCATTTCTCACAAATAAAAAACGTTAATATATTTTAACGTTTTGAAATAACTTTATTTCCTTATAAGACCTAAAATGTACACAAATAATAATTAAATAATAATTATCAAAACGTTTTTTTACATTATAATAATTTGCATTAATTAATAATAAAAATTGTATATATATAATAATCAATATTCAATTACAATGATTATAACTTTATTTTTAGGTTTTAATTTTACCATATAGTTTTATCTGAATTTTATTATTAATGAAATATTTCACTATTTTTTAGTTATCTGTTTTTATAACTTTTGTCTTTTTTATATCCAATATTTTGGATTATTATCAAAATGGATAACATTATAATTTCGATATAATGAAATAGATTATTTTATATATAAAATAAATTATTTTTGTTTGTACAAATGTATCTTTTAAAAGCATTTATATATTTATTTTGATTGATTATTATTTTTGAAATGAATTGCTATTTTGATATTGGCTTTTTTTGTTTTTATTTATTTGTCACACATTGTTTTCGAAGATAGCGTATTATGAAATTATGTTGACATAATAAAAGAAAAGAAAAAGACAGACACTTGGAAAATTGAAAGTGATTGGATTTGGGTGAGTGGGGTGAATAAGGAAAGGGCGACATTTGGGCGCGTGTACGTGATGGCCAGATATCTGCATAGGCAGATAAAGCGGTCGGCCGGCTGTGCCATAAGCGAGATAAAGAGAGCAACTCTCGCAAGAGTAGGTCAAGTTCAAAACGCTTATGATAACATTTGCTTCTCGTTCTAGTTCTGCAATCAACTGTCTCAACTACTCGCGCCGCCTACCCTTTTGCTGTCTCCGTTCCCACCAGCTGCTGCATCCTTTTCTTTGTCTTGTCGCTCGCATCCCACGCCAAACTTGCTCATTTGCCGCCGCTTTCTCCATTATTAAGCTCATTCTTAGGTTAGCTTTGCTTACAAAAACGCGCTTTCCTAAATTAATACAAACTTTATTTGCAAACATCATTTTTATTTATTTTTGCTAATACAAGTAAACAAATTCGACATATGTTCAAAGCGCAACATTCATTCAGACCATTTTACTTATGTCAAAGAATAGTCTAAAAGAACGTTATCAATTACAATTACATACATTTTGTTTAATTAGGCAAACCATTTTTTTGTAAAAAGAACATGCGTTGTATTAATTTTTATATTTCTTACCTTTTATTTTAAATTTTAGGTCAATAAGTATGTAGGATTTGTTGACAAAAGAGACAACATGTCTCTTAAGTCATGTAATGAGACGAGTGAGTCTTTGCCTCCGATCGGATACCTCCGCATGGTTAGGTCCACCTTGGTTCAATTCAAATCCGACGGTTACTCTACGATCATCTGGTGTTTTATTAAGTTGCTATCTCTGAAAACAATGTGATAAATGAAGGCAAATAATTATATTTATACATATAATGTAAACAAAGATGAATAAACATATGAAAACAGGGTTTTGTTTAGGAATTAAATCTTGCTAATTAACCAGCTAATGTTACTTTACAGTAACGTGATGAAATGCAAAGTTTTGTTTATAATTACAAGTTTAAATAGAACAAACATTATAATTGTAGGGAAAAACTTGATTCTATAGTAAAATATAGTAATTTGGATGCAAAATATGTGGCATTTTTATTCGAAAAATGTGCTCCGTGTAAGGAATAAGAAAAAAAATGTAAGGCAAAGAAAATGTGTTGGTTGACGTGATTCTCTTTAAGTTTTGCAAATGAAGCGAAATCTTAAATGTATTCCGCAGCTGTTTCGGCCCTCAAAGGCCAATAATCTGTGAGGCCAACGTGCGCTCGCTGAATAACGTTGTCGTTTAGATATACGTACGCGGGATACCTTATGTATCCCGGGCCGCAACGCTTATGCAACAAGTGTGATATGACGTACAGATATTTATGTACACACGTATTCAAACGTACGTGTGTGCGCGATTATATCGGATAACATGAATGGAAGATACAAAAAAAAAAAAAAAGAGGGAAAATAGGTCGACTTTTGTTTATCGGGGCAAATACGTCAACAGCAGGACACGTTCAATGACGCGCATCTCTCGTGTACGGCAAGAGAAAAGAATGCGAGAAGAGACGCGATCCACATCGTTATGGCATTGGACGCCGGCGCTTGGCTTGCTCGCTTGCTTGCTTGCTTGTATCGTGCAATTTGCCTCGCCATATACTCAACGCAAATATTTACTTAAACGTTGCTCGACTTTTTTCCGCCTTTTTATTTGCTTGCTTTTTCCAACAAAAGATTCTATGTCAATTTATTAAGCGCACAAATTATATCAATCAAATCGACGCATTTTCAAACTACCATTTTGTTTGCTCAAATATAAAATCTAATAAACAAACTGTAATATATAAACACTCCAATCTCCAATACTTTGCATTCTCATCATTTGCAATCTCTTACAATTTGTCAAGTTCCTTTCTGATAATTTGCACTTTCCGCAAGCGTTGATTTTGGAGTAAAAATTGAATTTTTTAAAATTAAATTCAATAAAAAGTGGACATATTATGTAAATAAAAATTGAAAAAAAATGACTTATAAATAAGTTATACTTATTATTTATAAGAAGAACTTATAAATAATTTAAATGCAAAATTGTTTAAATTTGCTTTGAATTTAGAATAAATAATTTTAATCCTTCTATAAAATTGCATTAAAATGTACAATAATATTTGAACAGTAAAAAAGACAACTAAATTAAATTTTAGGTTATATTATATTTATGCATTTGAAATATACCAACTTTTCATTTTTCTTTTGTTAGCTTTTGTGCAACTCGAGTAAGTCAAACTATATTATTCAATTTGACATAATTTTTGTTTGCGCAATACTTTTGAGCGATTGTTTATTTTTGTCGAAAAGTAAATATAATTTAATTAACAGAATAATTGATCTTAACCAAACAGATGAATGATGCGTTTAATTGTCTATTTAAATGGCGAACAAATTTGCGTTTTGTCTGATACATTTGACAATGAAATTTCGGTGAAATTGTATTCATCCATGAATCCTCAGAATTGTATACAATTTGAGAACATGTTGCTTTGAAGTTGAAACTTGATGAGTATGTGAATAAAGCACTTGTTTGTATCAAGTTAATTAGAAGCAATTTTTTGTCCTTAAATCGGAGTTAAAGTGTTGGATTGTAAATTAAAGCGCAAAAAGAATCTGAAAAAGGAAACTCGATGTGACTTTTCATTCGTCCGCGCGTGCCACTCTCTGAATGAGAAACGACGCGCTAACGCGATGCAATGAGCGCGTAATAGCTTAATTATGTCTTGCCGCGAATTGCTGTAGCTGTCGCGTTAAACAACATCTAACTCACCAATAGACATACACATAAGAGACAAAAAACAACTCCATCAACCACAAACACCCCACCTCACCTAATTCATAATATATATATATTATAATGTAATTAAATTTAAACAATATAAAATGTAATAAGTCTCCATTGTAACACTAAATAAATTGATTTTGATATAAACAACAAAAATCGAAATACATTTTCAAATATATTTCAGCAGCAAAAGTTGATATACTTTGACATCCATTTTGTTATATATTTTTTCCATATAAGAAAATGACAATACATATTTTGTGCCCCTTTTTTTCTTTTTATTTTTTTCAGAAATGTCTTATCCAACTTTTGTAATTTGTTTTGAAAAACATTCTTGCTTCATATATAGACTAAAGATGGAGAATTGAGGATACATAAGTTGCATGAGCTTTCGCCTGAGTGCAAACATAATATTTTATCGTGCCGTGAGTTATGGCTGGTTCGTTCAACTTTTCAATATCATCGCCCCTGTCTGTGCTCCTTCTCATTAGTTACGTAGAAAAGGATGATAAAGTTAGCCAGTGACCTTTGCTTTACTCAACCGAAAGGGAAAGTTAAAGAGTTATATTGTGTAACTTTTTTTTTCAATGTCATTTTTCTCATCGTAAAAATATCAACTGTATTATTATTATACATTTCAACTAAAGTTATTTCTTTTTATTTGTTTTAATGTTAACAAGTTATACAAATTGTGAGGTTAAAGTAGCTGAAAAGTCAATCTAATATATTACAATATATACAATACTAAACAAGAAAAAATAAATAGATTTATTCCAAATTTAATTCTTAAATTCATACTTGAATTTAACAAAAAATACATTTTTTCTTCTAGCTTTTGCCAAAATAATAATTTCAATCATAATTATTGCTTACAATAAACCCGCGTAAAAAAATGAAAGCATGGCACAGGAGCGCGAGCCAAGCTCCTGCCTTACTATTGCCGTGGTATTGCCATGCTGTTGCCATCTACAAACTTGGAAAAAATATGGCAACAGCAT
>JABFPJ010005532.1:0-12087 GCA_022817425.1 Gryon sp. ZL-2020
AAAAATCTCCCAAAAGTCGCGAAAATTCGTGGTGGGGACAAATGTAGCCAATCAAAATTTTTTCGCTTCGTGACATTTGAGAATTTTTTCTGCCCAATTTTTGTGACATTTGAGAGAGTTAAGTGTAGTAAACAAACCTAACCAGAAAAATCAGCTTAAAAAGAATATTCCTTATTGTCAGTGAATTGGATGGGGATAAGTTTGAATTGTTAAATAGGAACCTCAATTTGTATAAAGATACTTTCTTCTGTTACTAACGATGCTTCAGCCTGTATATTACATTCAATAATGTATTTATCTTAATACATAAAAATAATTATTTAACAATCTACAAATTTAAACACTTTGTGTAAAAGAATAATTGTTTTTGTTTTTTAATGAAATTTGTAAATAAAAAGTACAATTGTTAACATATAAATTTGTGTATTGAACATCCAACAGTGGTATTATGAAACCTCACAAGGGTTTTTCGTATGTTGAATCGCGAAGGCATGTATTTAATATTAAATTAACAAATGTGATCTGGCGAATGACAGCGGGTGGAATGGAAAAATTAATGAAACAGTTTGATTCGTTGATGATGAAGCTTTTTGAGAAGATTTTGTCTGTTATGAAATACAGTTCAATGAACGACTTCGAAGCTGCTGAAGCGGAGAAGGACAAAAGTGTTAAAGGCGGAGGAACAGCGCACACTTCCTTAAAAGCGCAATTGAACGGCTCGGCCACGGGAAAGTTGATTCATGTTAAAGAGAATAAAGACTCATCATCGAACGCGCCACATAACACGCGCAAAAATCGTCAGATGAAAAGTACGCTTGACGCTGTTGCTGAACAACAAAAACAACAGGACGAATATTGTCAAAAGTACGTCTTATTATTATTTATTATCTATATCTATATAATAATAATTTAAGGCTGCACACAATATTCATGTTATGATGATTTTATTATTTCAAAAGTACGACTATTATAATTTTAATATAGGTTACTGGTGTGTCGCAGGCTTGAATCGGATATCAAACGACTCAAATCTGATTTACAGTCTAGTCGACAGCTTGAACAAGAGTTACGCTCGCAAATTAACTTATTGCTGAATGGCGAACGTCAGGCCAAAGGCGATATACAGCAATTGCAACATGATAATGATCAGTTGCAAAGCAAGTAAGTTTCACTTTATCTTCTTTGTTCGTTTTTTTCGTGGTGCAGTTTTTGGAACGGGTGTATTTTGAACAAAATGCATTTTCGGCTTCTTGTAACAAAAAGTATTGTTCGCACCATGAGAAATAAGCAGAGATTCATCTCTGAAAAGTGATGTAACAAATGAAACGTATTAAATGATATGCAAATGTATAGTAATATAATAAATATATTTGTATGATATTTTGTAGACTGAATGGTTTAGTAAGTCAGCGTCAATTGGATAAACAGTTGATGTGTTCGTTGGAGAAACGAATATCCGAGGAACGAAAACAACGTACAGCTTGCGAAGCTTCGTTAGTTTCTGAAAGGAGAGCTCGACGTTTGGTAGAGGAGGCTCGTTCTGCTATGAATCCACCTCAACAAGCATTAGTACGTCAAGAGTGTACTGACGCTTGTAAAACACGTCGAGCGCAGATGGAGCAAGATCTCAAAAATTTGCGTCGAGATCTGAAGACAAAAGATGAGAGGTTAGTCATTTCATTTGAATATCAATTCAATTTGTTATTACAAACGTTTTTCTTTAATTGAATATTTCATAATAAATGATTACAATACAGATTGTCTACATTGGAGAAGGATACGTCACGATGTAAAGAAAGTCACGGTGAAACTGAAATGTTGCTATCTGCACTTAGTGCTTTACAAGATAAAAATACTCATTTAGAAAATAGTCTAAGTGCAGAAACTCGAATAAAGTTGGACCTTTTTTCGGCTCTTGGTGAAGCTAAACGACAGCTTGAAATTAAAGACAGTAAGTGGATTGTATAATTATTACAATTATTTGTATATAAAATTGTTTGCTTATGTTTGTTTGTATTTTAGCTTTAATCAGAACACAAGAAAAAGAAATGGAAATTTTAAAAGCCAAGATAGCTCAAGATTTAGCTGTGATGCCACAGGAAACATTCGGTTCAGCTCCATCTTGTGCTACGTCAAAACTTCGCCTAGCAAACGATATACGAGTGAGTGGCAGTTCAAAACTTCGCACCAACGATAATTGTCCGGGATGTACAGTATCGAATCTTGATCCGAATGCGACTGCATATACGCCAAAAAGTTCGCTTGTGGCATCCACAGAAGCATAATCACAACAATGAATAAGCAGCAAGAAGGTGGTGACAAACAAGTAAATGTAAACAAAACAAATCTTAAACAAAAAAGACAATGCCATATACAACAACATATTTCGACATTCCGGACGAATAATAATCCAACTTGAATTTTCTAATGTAATTTTACATAAGAAAATCTGAGTTCGGTTCAGATTTCGTTCTGAGTGTTGATTTAATGCGCAACTTGCTTTCTCATTATATATATAAATATGTTTATATATAAGGAGAAAAAAAAAGAAACTCAATAGAGTCGTGTATCTTGCATACTCATGTCGAAAGAGCTCAAGTGGTACGTTAACAAGGGGTGTATCATTTATATGGCTTAACTTGTGATTTATCATTAACGATATTTCATTTATTCATTAATTTATTTATTCTTTATATATTTGAATCGCATATCTTCTTTGAAAGAGACAGAAATTATTTTTCATTTTGTCATTTGTTCACTTATCTTTTCCTTGCATTTTATACAATACAATTGGATGCTTTTATTTCAACGGGTTTTCTCAAATTATTAAGTTTAAATTGTTTAACAAATACTCAGAAATTAGTACTCTGGAGTACACAACATTTTAAGTATTTGTTACAACAAATATTATAAACAACACATGTTAATTTGACGATAGCAGCTCGTATGATTTTAGCTCATACTTGTCCGCAATTCTTAACTTACCGCACTACTTGTGTAATACACTATATTTTTATAATACTGCAAAAAAGAAGTGTTAATTTTCAGTGTAAATTAAATGTTTTAAAATTTGTTTATCTTCCAATATTTTGCATTAAAACAAAGAATCGACATTTTTTGTTCTTATTGTGTGCATCGAAAACAAGTTTTTTCTTAAAACTTATACTCAATGGTTTTGAATGATTTACTGTTTCCATCGTATATAGAAACAATATTACTTTTTGTTATAAACAAATATATAATAAATGAATAGCACTGAATTTCTTCCATAAAATTGTTCTTCCGATTTATATACATGTATATGCATACATACACTTGAATTACTGTTAAGAATTTTTAGTTTAATAACATTTAAATTTGAAATGAAATTGGCATTTTGACTGTTAAATAATCTACATGATATGATTCATAATCAAATTGTCATAATAATCGTGATAAAATATTGAATTTACTTGTGCAAATCGTTTGTCGTTTGTATTTATGTTTGTTCATATTTTAAGTTCCTATTTACACGGAATAAGATAAGCGAAAGCGATATATCATCATCACGAAAACTCATTGAACAGTAAACAAATGTTAAATTATTCAATTAAACAGACAAAATACAAGTAAAAAACGTCAAAAGAAAAGAAATTGAAAGGAAGAAATGTTAAAAAAAGTTATAGTTTTATTTTTTATATGATTACCCGAGATGTTTTGTTTGGATGTTATTTATCAAAGAAGCAGCGCAAATGGGCAAAAATGACTGTAACGTTTGAGGCGAAGCTTTTCGCATTGTGATAGACATTGTAAAACTATAATAATTTAATGCAGCCATGCAATTTGTTGTGCATTCTAACACAATTTTTCTTCACAATTTGTACATAGACGATAAATCGCTATCATCATAAGAAAAATGTTTATATTCACTCCATACTAAGCACACAATATAATTATAAAAGTCCATCTTATTAGTGCCACTACCTGTTGCGCTCAATGCGCCATTATATCAACGGATATCTCGCCAAAAAATCATCTATCTCTCTTATCATATATTTGGTCCTTTTGACAAACTACTACTTGTCATGACTAATCAGAATTCATCATTTTGTGGATAAACACAAAATTATAACTAACAATAAAGCTTTGTTTCTTTATTTAACAGGATCAAATTTATAGAAAAACAAAATAATCTCGTAGTAGACTTATTTTTGACAAAAAAAAAAAAAAAAAGAAAAATGTGTGTGTGTGTTTTTAAAAATCTAAAAGTATCATGTAATTTCATTTTTATAAATTGAACTAGTCAAACCAATGAATTTATGTGAGCACAAATGTTGTTAAATGCTATTATATTTAATAATTATTAACTTTGTTTTAATAGGACAACGAACTCTCGACTTAACGTTTGCATGAATACATGTGATGTTTAAATTATTTCAAATTAACAGATTATGAAACACCTTTTATTCTACTTTATTACGACGTTTTTTCTTTATATGTTTTTAATTTTTGAAATATTATTATCTTGCATGCACAAGATTTACTGTGGACCAGTCAATTTGCTTAATGTTTGTATAAAGTTCCTGCAATCAAAAATATAAGTGTGTTACAAATATCTGTTATGAATTATGCTGCGTACAGCGAGACAAAATTTGTTTTTAACAATTCAATATTTTTTTTTATTATTTATACAAATTTTTTGAAATTGATTACGTTTTGTCATAATGAAGTAATAAAATAAGTATAAGTTTTATTATTGCTAAAATGAAGAAAAAAAAATTACAGATACGTTTAGCGTATTTGTAGAAAGTGTAACAATTTTATGAACTTTTTGATGACTTAGTTTCAGCTAATGTTATGTATCAGAAATATTTGAAATATACATTTTTATGTTTAACTGCGATACTTTATGATTTCGTTTTTTTTTTTTTTTTAATTTTGTTTTTATTTGTTCAGGCATTTTGTTTATAAAATAGAGTTTGAAAATGAATGATAAATTGTCTAGTCCAAGTTTATAAATGCTTCTGTGATACGTTCGATTTTAGAATAAGGATATTATTACATGACAATCCTCGCCCTATAATATTAAGCGTTTAGTTTAATTTAACCTTTTGTCTGTCCAGTTGAACAATTGATATATTTGCAACGTGGACGTTTTATTTATTTATTTATATATGTTAACTTAATCCAATATATGTATACTTATATAAAAGAAATTGAGATTTTTGTACAATCTAAATAAACAATTAGAATTAGCATCATTTTATCATTAAAAACTCAACAAAAATTATTTTTGTATTTCAGTCGCACTGTATCTTAATATATCACATCGCAGTCTCAAATCACCTATTCACATACACATTCATATGCTTAAACTATTTCTTTTTTTTTTTTAATTCAAATATAAGAACAAGAGAATAACATGCTTACATTCAGAATCTTGAGAGAATACAATTATTTAAAAAAATAATGATAATGATTTAAATAATATAAAGTAAAGAGACAAAATGAAAATTGTAATAATGACTTTTTTACGCTGTACAATTTGAGTTTTCACCCATTTTTTCCACTTCAGTTTGTGCTCACTAATTTATATAAAAATCGAATTTGTACACATGCGAAATTATTATTCACACGTGCAAAGCTGAAATGCTTTTTTAACTTTAGTAAGACAAAAACATTTACGTTTTCTTCAAACAAATTATAAATTTTATTAAAAGGTGGGATTTTCAATGTTTTAAACTAATTGCTTATTTTAATCATAACAAATTGTAAAATATTAAAAATACTAGAATCTAAAAATGCGTTTGTTAATAAAAAAATGTGAATTACAGATATCACAAGGTAAATTGAATCCATAAATAAGGTCAATCATTGTTTTAACATTAAAAATCTCATCTTGCAATAAGTTGAAAGAAAAAAGTAGTACGGATCAGTAAATGAAGAGATGTAATAATAAAAAATGCAGGAATTCATCAATTATTTTTATTCATTTACATTCGCGCATTGATTCAATAAAAGAAGAAGAAGAAGCAAAAAAAAAAAAAACATTTGAACTGTTCTGTCTGGTTCTCATATGAGTTTTCGTTCTCAGAATGAGCAAAAATGTGTATCTATTATTATATGTATGTATTAGAGTGCCAACTTCTATGTCAACATTCATACATGAGATACATAACATAACAAATGAAAAAGCACATTCAAATGAAAGATGCGATTAATATATGTGAGCTGGTATTCGATCGACAAATAATGTAAAAAGATAGAACAAAATCGGAAGGCATTTGTACGTAGCGAGCATTACTACTATTATGTATGAATAAGGTTGTTATTGTAATTTCGAGACTAAGAAAATCCGTCTTTTCGCTATAATTATGCATCATTTAAACGCGTAAAGCTCAAAAAGCATAATAATAATGATTATAATAATATATAAATATAATAATATTGTATGAGCTGCAATACGATTCGTACATTACTTGTACCTGATCTTAGCAGTCTTTTGTGCTCTTTCTATATAATTCAATGAATTATCTAATTAATTTATAAATTAATTAATTTACTATGTCTATTATTTATTTATTTGTTTAAATTATATAAATAATCAATTGAGGATGACTGTATTTTTATAATCAATTTTCGTTTGACTAAACGTTTTCTCCATTTGTCAAAAGGCTGATCAGTTTTTGTATTGCAAAGTCGCCATAAAGTTGGGTTAGTGAGCGTTTTTTTATTTATGAGAAAAAGCGCAAGTCTTTGCTGGATGAAAATATATCGTTAATTCTGAATTTTGCACATAATCGTGTGACTGTTATGCCAGAATGAATGAATATACAGATTTAAATGCACGTAATATTACATGTATATATTTTTAATACATTATTTTATATCTTGACGTATTTTATGATATTCCTGCCCAAACGTAATTACAATTATATTTGTTAAAAGGTTATATGCTCCTTGTTTCAGCAATTATTATTCTGCAAATTATGCAGTATTTTATTAGTATTTCAATACTAATAATCTTTCTTCACTTACTTTTTATATAAATATTAATAATAATGATAATAAACATAATAATAATTATAAAGATAATATATTACAAAGCACAAATTTAATTATATATTTTTATTTTAAATAAAATAAGTGACAATAAAAATTGTACTTTTATTGGTTGAATATATTAAGGATATTTATTAATATGATAAATATTGAATGAAATAGCAAAATTGTTATTTATTTTAAATAATTTGTGTATGTTTGGGCTTGCACTAAATTTCAAAGTTGAATTAATTAGCGCTCCTAAACGCTTCGTCGTACTTATTGTATTCTTGTTTAATTAGTTTTTAAGTTTCGGCCGAAGTTCAGTACCGAATTATTCACAACACTGATCTCACCAATAAGCTTGTCGCTCGCACAAATGCCCTGCCGCTTTTTATTTTTTTCATCATGTCTTTAATTGTATATGTGTATTCAATAATTCAACCTTTTTGATGGTCAAAAAAAGGAACAACAATTTGTTTACTTACGTTCCTTCTATTTTATATTATATAATAATAATAGATAACTTGTAAAATTGAATAGATTATTTTTATTCATAACTTTTATTTTATTATGCAAATTAAATGTGATAAATTATTTATTAAAAAAATTAGTATCTCTTTAATTTATTTAATCAAAGTTATATGTTATACTTAAAATAAATTGTTTATTGTGGTCCGATTTATTTTGCCACAGCAAAATCAAAGGTTTGCTAAAACAAAATTGTTAAACGACGGCTGTTGTGTTGTTTATTAGCAGCGACAATGTGGAGGAACAGAAACAAATGGAATGAACAAAATATAATATATGTATAATAAATATGTCTTTGTAATTTCGTTTCAAATACAAAAAGAGTACAAAATTGTTGCAATGACATTATGGTTACATAGGGTCGAAAAAATATTTTATTTGTTTAGTTTTTCAATGAACAAATTATATGACAATGTAAATATGTAGTCAAACGTAATTGTCGATCTTTTCCACTCACAACTGTAAACTGTATTGCTTTAGCCACGCTACTATTTACTTTTGTTTTGATGTTATCATAATATTTTTGTTTATTACCGCTGATATAATGATAATTGATACATAAAAGGTTAAATTCCAATGAAAAAAGAAGAAGAAATAAAATGAAAGATGAAAAAAATCATTACATGAATAGTATCAGTAATTTAATTGATTTAATTAACACGTGAGTTTCCTTTTGGAAGTTTCGATTGAAAAAACAAAAAAGCCAATAACAAAAGAGTTAAAAAATGTTGACGTTATGACTCACACCTGCCCATGTCGACGTAACGCTGTATTTGTGAACATGTGCGGGTGTTTTTCGACCGATTCCTATACAAACAAACTCAACGAATAAAATCATTTATACTTGTCACTGTTGCGCAAAATAATTGCATCGCTGTTGGAACTAGTAGATTAATATATGAATTAAGATGTGTTTAATATATATATATATATCAGAAATTGGTAGATAAAACTTTATACTTAAAATATAGTACTACATATTATATTTACATTAATTGACATAAGTTTGGTAATTTTGGATATCGAAAATGTATTGTTTCTAAAAGGGTAAAGTTTCATTTTGGATTTGAAATTCATACACATATATGTACTAGTTCCAATTCAGTCGCAATTTCCAACTGGAATAAAAATGGGATTTAATTCCCTTTCATTGTTTAATATATCAACCTTCCATGGCATATTATATATCATCTATACAACTATTTATTAAAATAAAGACTCCAAAAATGTATGACGTCTTAATGATTTTCACCTTAAAATAATCATATTCTAAATTATATAATAATTTGAAAGAATACTTTGGAAAAGCAATTTTGTCGCTCACAGTCGATTTTTTATTCTTTAATTTATAAGCAAAAGTTGTTTATGTTATTTATAACTTAATAATTGCTTACCCAGCAGTCAGAACTATATTAAAACGTATATATATTATTTTTATTTTGTATACCGTTTTTGTAAATGTGTATATTAACCTTGTGCATAATCAATACATTTTAATACGTGAGATTTATGCTTTAACAAACTAAATGTAAACATATTAGTAATAAATTTATTATATTCTTTTTGTATGATATTAAATTGTTTTTTATATGTATTAATACTTTACAAGACAAACTTTGATATATATCCTGTATGAAGGATATTATTTATTCTATATATTTGAATTTGTATACAAAATGGACATAAAAGTGATTAAACATATTATTTATTATTATTATTTGTTTAAAATATATTTTAATATAGTTCTGGCTGCAGCGTATGTTAATAATATACGCATAAAGACATTTGAATGAATATAGATATAACATAAAATGCATTTGCATTTGCGCAAAAATAAGCATAGATGGCGTACATGAATACACACAATGAATTGAAATCGCGCCCTTTTTCTGATCGGCACGCGTTACCAACATGAAAAAGTTGGACCAATGAGTGTGCGTCGGTTCGCTTTTTGA
Organism: Gryon sp. ZL-2020; assembly: GCA_022817425.1. Classification (NCBI taxonomy): domain Eukaryota; kingdom Metazoa; phylum Arthropoda; class Insecta; order Hymenoptera; family Scelionidae; genus Gryon; species Gryon sp. ZL-2020. Next base: position 9,507 of record JABFPJ010005532.1, read on the forward strand.
TTTGGTTGTTACTCACACAGGTCGTCGACGTTGTTTGTGCGCCAGCCTCAGAATAGGCGCGTTTTGTTCATTTGTGCGCTTTTAAAGCTTTTCGCAACGACAATAATTGCTTTGTATAATCAAACATTCGAATCATTTGTTTGCTTCAATTTGTTATCACACGATGTCGTCCACCGGAACTTACAAAGGTTTTTATGATGATAGAAACAGCAGCAAGTAAGTGGCATTTTTTGTTCTCTCTATACAAACACGTAGTGGCTGACAATTCATTTCAACCAAATATTCCAATAAGTAATCATTCGTACAACATTTATTTATCGTGTCAGTTATTATGTTATAATAATCGACAAAGTTATTTATCAATAAAAGATGATTGTTTATTATTCGAGCGGTCAGTTTGAACGTAAACTTGTGTACGCTCGTAAGCTTAGACGAAGCACGTTCAGCGGCCAACAGGGAAGCTATTTGATGACTAATGAAGCCAAGTTGTAATTGTGCGAGTTTGATCATACTTCGAGTACAACAATTCAATTGTGTTAAATCAATGACTATTTTTTGTTTTCTCGAAATAATAACGCATTGTCGCAGACACAGAGTTTTGTTATTTGTTCAAATATTTACATAATAAACACCATAATAATTAGTTTGGGATATTGAACTTTTTTAAAAGTACATTATTTATCTTGTATGGACAATTTGAATAAGTAAGAACAAATTTGAAGTAATTGTATTTAATTTTATTGATAAATATTATATTGTTAATGTCATTGAAATATATGTAATTTATGCTTAAAATGAAGCTGAAAAAAAGGCAGATTCAAGAACGACAGCTGTGATTAGAGCAACAAAGGATCAATAGATTGAATTTCATTTTTTCGCTTTAAATACATACAAATTAGCGGCTCATTTTTATTTATCAATGATGTGAGAGTAATATCATCGATAAGTCAAAGTAGTAAAATTTGTGTTTAATCAAAAGTAAAATTTGTCAAAAATTTGATCGTTTGTGCGTCCGATTTTACATTACGTTCATAAAACATGCATATTTGTATTTTGTCGATAAAGACATGTGTCTGATTTCATTCCCCTAAGTTGCGCTGTGAATACAAAAATAATAATATAGCGTAGCATAGCTTCTACGTAGGAGTAGTCACGCAATGAATTTGCAAATACTTCGAAAAAAAGGGGATGTATAATGCGAGTCTAAAATGGTCGTTACTACATGTTGAAAGAAAAATGTGTACACGAATTTTCTTCGTTCATGATAACTTGTCTTTGAATTAGATATTAAGTATAACAAACATTTAAATTCAAATGATTAACCAAATATTTTAAATTAGATTTCGAGTGGGTAACATGTGACAGATTACTAAAATATCTAATTGCTTGCTAAACTTTAGCAAAATCTGATATATATTGATTGTTAAAGGTTGCTTGAACATTGTTATGTGCCACTTACAAGTCATTTAAATTCTCACAAATTTAATAACACTAATTCAATTGAATACTTTTATGTCTAGTATTAGTAGATTAGCTTAAATTAATGTGTTGATTTATGTGTTTACAATGTATTAAAAATAATTTTAGTTTGAAGAATAAATGTAAAATGAAATATAGAAAATGATCGAAGGTGTGATAGTCGTGCGAATTGTACCTGACTTTATACAATGAAATTCAGAACGGCTCAAGTTGTGCGGTTTTATATTTGCTTTTTTATTTTTTCACAAGACATTGGTTTACCACATAACCAGTGAGCATTGCGGATTATCTTTTAAGGTAAAGCTCAAGTTCTGTTACGCCACACTCAGACGAAAAGTTAGTTCAAATTTGGATAAGTTGGCATATAAAAATACCAACTTATCTAGATATTCAAGTAAAACATTTGACCTATAGTAATATTGGAAGCGCTATTTACTACGATTGCATGGCTCTGTTATCAGAAAAGCAAGAGTTCGCTTACAATTTGAGTATAAAACAAACTACGTTACTACTATCAAAGTTTGGCGTTATGACTAATATTGTAAGAGTACTTGCTAATATAAAATGACGAGCTTATATCATTTGTAAGCATGTTACAATAATATACCTTCAAATGCAATGTACTTTATAAGCATTGTATATTACTGCTTTAATAGCTACATTTTTGCTTCTCTGTGATATGCTAAATTAACATACCTTTTATTTGTACACAATAATTATTTATATTAAACATAATTACTTGCATTTATTCGGTATTGTTTCTAATAATTAGACATTATTTAAGCTTATCTACTTTATATCCATTTTTAATTTATTATTATTAAAACAAAAGTTGTTTGATTGAAAATAGATTCAGTTTTATATTGAACATGGATTTTATTGTATGTGCGTGGCCCAATAATATATATATATATATATATTATTTTTGCTGCGTGAGAGTTCTGTAAAAGCATCTAAATACTATAACATCATTTTCAATCACAGCAAAAACAAATGTTTTAATTTAAACGTTTTTGTAGCAGTTTTTAAAACATTTGGAAGTGTTTTAAGTTTTAACCTATCTTTTTAACATTGGATAAAACGTCTAAGTGTTTTAAAATAA
>JABFPJ010005533.1:0-12087 GCA_022817425.1 Gryon sp. ZL-2020
AATATATTAAAACATATTTATATATATATATATATATGTGTGATATACATTTACATAAATAATAAAATATATTCGAAAAAATATTTCAAAATATCAATTGACTATATGTTATAAAATATAGGTCAATATATATTGAAAATTAGATGGAGGAATATATTGCAAAATATGTTTTGTATTAAAATATTACATATATTTATATGAAATATATTCAAAAATATATTTCGAATATATACATAAAAATATATGAAATAAATTCACATATATTTTTACATATATATTTAAATACATTTTCCATATATGCGGGGCATATGTAATCATTATATTATATACACAATTTATAATTGTTATATATATAATTTCAATAACTAAAATAACGAAATTAACAAAACGATATTAACAATAACAATTAACAAAATATTACATTCTTACACCAAAAATTTTATATTGCTTGTCTTTTTATATGTAGATTCAACTCAAAATAATAATTTTACTAACAAAAGTAAAAAAAGATAGTAAAACTAAACAAACTAACAAAATATTAGTTTTTGACACCAAACATCCCGTACGGAAAAAAATATAAGTCAAAATATACGTCAAAATATATAACTTTTTGCCGCTAAAATATATTTGAAAATATATTTCAAATATATTTTTTATATGCAAATATATTTTTGCATATATTCTACAAATATATTTTTACTTATATTTTTACAAATATATTTCAGAAATATATTTAAAATATATATTAAATATATAACTTTTTGCCGAAAATATATGTGCACATATTCACATATATTTTTGCATATATTTCGAAATATATTTTCTTCCGTTAGGGATTGTTAATTTGATATTTTTTGTCGTTTTTTTAATTGTATATATTCGACATTTATTTCTGTTTTATGTCAATCTCGCAATATATATATACATGTACATATATATATAACTTTATATTACATTTTCTGCTTTTTACTCGTAAATAATTCTTCGAGTCACTGCAACATGATATCTGTATATCACAATTGGCATGTATCAGAAATACGAGAAAATTTCGCAAATAGGTAATAATGGCAACACGAAAATGTTGCCAAACTCGTGTAAACGTTGAATGAAAACCATTCAAAGTTTGTATTTACAATGCAATTATATTAACTGAATATTCCAAACAACTTGGCAAAATTCACGAAACTCTTTTAATTAGTAGCGCGAAAACTTTTTTCCACTTTTTGCGTTTTCACATTTTAGTGTTGTACAATTTTTAAATTTTATTTTATTACTTTTATTGAATGTGATTTTTACTATTATTAATTATAAAATGTATTTTTTTTATTTTTAATCAATTTTAAATAATTTAAACATTGGAATTTAAAAATCACGAAAAAATAAAATATTTTCAGGTTCTATTAAATAATTTAAAATATCATATATCATATATATAAAATTATATATGATTTATATATAATATAGATCTCTGCATTATGCACTGAAATATTACAGGAATCTACTATATCTTACAATTTAACCGTCGATAATCAACTTTGAAAGTAGATCCCATTATTATCAGTATTCAATTAGCATTTGATGGAATTAATTACTGTTTAATTAAGAATATTCTAACTTAATTTTTGCAAAATTAATGAGAACAAATTTTTTTCCCGGAAAAAAAGGTTTTCTTTTTACATTGAAAATTTGTTTTCGAATACAAAGAAAATGTTCCTATTAAGTGTTCCAAAAATAGCATTTTTGGCCATTTTGGCGCTGAAAAAACATGATATAAAAGGCGGTTTAAAAATATAACTGTAAATCGATGACAGTGAGAAGAAAAATAAATATCGCCTAAAGAAACAGCGAAATTGAAGTTAAAACGTCTGAGCTGTGAGCAAGAGCCATAAAACGTAGGCGGCGTTTTGTCATGTTGTTCTGGAACGAAGTCAATAACTGGCCGAGACAAGGCCTTTTGTTCTCTCCGGGTTTGCGTCAATGAGGGCAATGAACAAATTATCTTTAATCATTCTCGTAATTGATTTTCCTATCAATTACAAACCAATCCCATTTATCCCATTTAATTAACTGTACTAATATTTAATTGCATATTCGAAGTTGTATATATAGTTGCATAAATGAATGAAATATTGGATGATATATTGAAACATATATTCGGGGAATTTATGAAGAATATTAATAGAATATATGTAATAAAATATGGGTCAAAATATATTATTAAATATATTCCAGTATATGAGTTTGTATATATTTTCATTTAAAAACTTAAATATATTTGAAAATGTATTGAAAAATATTTTTGGAAATATATTGCAAAATATTAATAGAATATGTTCTAATGAATAGGTCAAAATATATTTTAACATACATTCAAATATACATATATATTGTATATATTTTGATATACAAGCTTAAATATTTTTGAAAGTATATTAAAAAATATTTTCCAGAATATATGTCAAAATATTAGCAGAATATATGTTATGAAATTTATGTTCAATATATATGTTAAATATGGTAAAATATATTTAAATATATATATTTGCATATATTTTGATATACATTTTAAAAATATATTTGAAGATATATTGAAAAATATATTCGGGAATATATATCAAAATATAAATGGAATATTTTATAAAATGTAAGTCTAAACATATTTTCAAAAATATATAGATATATATGTTTGCATATATTTTCATATATGCGAGGTTACATACGTTCGAAAATATATTGAAAAATATTTTTCCGGATATATATTTCAAAATATATTTTGAATTATAATTATATTTAAAATGTATGTAGAAATAAATGAAATATATTAGAATATATTTTTACATAACTAAAAAAATATATATTCTAAAATATATTTCTGATATATTTTTTTAAAAATATAAGTAAAAATATTTTTACAAAATATATACAAACATATATTTACATATAAACAACTATATTTTCAAGTATATCTTAATAACTCAAGTAGTTTATTAAACCAAAATTAAAAATAATGTTTTTGTAAATTTTAGTAACTTTTGTTTATTTGTAAACTTTCCAAAAGTTTTCAAAAAGAATCCACTTTCGGTAAATGGAAATATATTTCAATTCATGTTGATCCATTTTCCGGAAGTAAAGTTACTTTTGAATTGTAATTTATTATTTCGCTTATTGGATCTAATTTTGAATAAAATATACATTTAACATAATAATAGTAAGTTACAATGATGAATCGAACATAATGAAAACCGTTTACTCACAATTGACAGATTTGTGAATGAATCATGATTTGTGAATTGGCATGTGTAATTATTTATGTTTATTTATTATTAGAGCGCTTATGGTTTGTGTATTGTACGAGATAAATTGATATTGAAGTGCTCGATAAATTATAGACGATATAAGTTGTTTCTCCAAGGAAATCTATTATCTAAACAAGAATTCTCGGAAGTGCATTTCTCTTCAATAAGATCTTACTTATGGTAATCGAAAATCCTCTTATCACAAATAAAAACAAAACAAAATTTTTTTAAAATAATTTTTGAAATGCAAATAAAAATAATTTTAAAAATCCAAAAACCTTTTATTTTCGAAATCCAAAAAAATTTAATTTTTGAAATACAAAAGAAAATGTAACTTTTGAAATATCAAAAAGAAATTTTAATTTTTGAAATCCCAAAAAAAAATTTTTTGAATTTTTGAAATCCCCAAAAAAGTTTTGAATTTTTAAAATCTAAAAAAATTTTTGAAAAAAAGTTAAACAAAAATTTTTTTGGATTTTTAAATGTAATTTTTATGACAAAACTAACGTACGCACATTGTGTAGGCTTTTTTAGCATACAGTTTTGTATTCCACATAAGCATATAAATTTATGCTTTTTTAGAATAAGCATCGCTATGCTTTATTTGCAGAAAGTCTATGCTATTATAGCATGAAAGAAGCTCGGTGAATTTTGCTTTCATAATTCAAGTAAATGTTTGTATGAAAAATTTATTATTTCGTGGAATACATAAGGTAATTTTATTGAAAAAAAACCCACACATAAAATAATATTAATCGTGAAAAAGTATTTTCATTTTGCAATTTAAAAATAAAAGAAAAAGGTTATAAATTATTCTATATCTCATTTCAACTTATTATTTAATTTTTTTAAAATCAATATTAAAAATGCATTTATAATATAATATATATTATATATTTATTTAATATTAATAATATATATATTTTTTTATATAAAAATATTTAAAATTTTATTTAAAAAATATAAAAAATATATATAATATATATAAAATATATACATATATAATTTATATATAAATTGCAGTATATATAATATATTTCACATAATTATATTTTATATAATAAAATTAAATAAATTCTAATCAAAATTAGAGCAAATTTTAAAATTTCATATATTAAAAATTTGTATTTCACAATAGCAATACATTTTCACCAAATATATGTATATATAATGTATTAATAAATAACACGCACAGCTGAATAATCTAGATTCTAATAACGAAAAGCAAAATTGATTATCTGTTCGAACTAACCGCAAATATCGTTTCCAATGTTTGCTTTATTTCACTCGACGAAATAATCATTATTACAGCTCGAACGTGTTTTATTTTAATTTCATTTCAGAGCTGGATCCTGGATGTCTTGTCATTTTTTAACAAAAATTATATCCTTCATGTACGACGTGTTTCAATTTATTTCATATAAAGTTAATAATTTGCATTACATTCACGAACATTATATATATTATATAAAATATAATTATATATAAAATATGTTATATATGCCACAATTTATGTATAAATTATATGTGTATATATATGTTATATAATTATATATAATTTTTATTTATATATTCTGAATATTTTTATATTATATATTTTTTATAAAAAAATATATAAAATTTTATATTTTATTTTTATTATTTTTTTTATTATTTTAATTTATTTTTATTATTATATTTTATATTTAATAAAAGTTTTATATATTTTTTATAAAAAAATATATAAAACTAAGGAAACTATTTTGATTTTTTAGTTTATTATTTAGAATTTGAATAAAAAATTGTAAATTTTTGTTTTTGTCAGTGCAAGAAAAAGAAAAAAAAAATGAAACTTACCTCCAAGTTAAATTGAGATGATACCACTGTTGTCCATGAATAGTGAATCGCTTGAATCGCCTTTTTCTGGTTTTTTCATATCTTGAATCGGGCTCGTCAGGCATACCGCAACGTCGCGCTGTCATCAGCTTTTTCGTCGCTGCATCTATTTCACCGGTTTGCGGTATGCCACCGTATTTCTATAACATTCAATACCAAATTTCATTTTAATATACCCTCATTAATTTTGCAATTTCACTGTCTCAGCCATTTTAAGTAAATTAATAATAAATTGTACTTTTTTGCAACTTTTCAAATTAAAAAGATTAAATTTAAGAATAATTATTACATTGTAATAAATTATTATAATTTGATTATTAAAATTTGAAAGTTATATTTAAATTTAAAATTTAAAATAAAAATATTTCATGTGAATTTAAAACTAATATTTAAAAATAAAATTTACAATACAATTTGAAATTAACATTTAAAATAGAAATTTAAAACAAATATTTAAATATAAAATTTTAAATTTTAAATTAAAACTTGAAATAAAAATTTAAAATGCACATTTTAAATAACAATTTACATTTAAAATTTAAAACTCATATTTGTAAATGAAATTGAAAATACAAATAAAATTAAAATTTCAAATTAGCATTTAAAATAAAAATTTAAAACAAATATTTAAATATAAAATTCAAAATGGCTAAATTTAACATTTAAAATACTTCAAAAACAATTAAAAAATGCAATCATTGAAAACATCTTAAAATTATTTATTATTAAATAAAATTTGTATAAAATATACTATTATTTACCCATAAAAAACATTTTTCAAGTTTTTTTGAAAGTTAATAATAAAACAGCAGGAAAATTTTATTTCCACGAAAGAATGTAAATGCACATTATACACGTGTTCCCGAACAAAGTCAGCTTGAATCGTTGCATATGCTTGTATATAAAACCAGATTGCTTTTGAGGTTTTAAGTACGAAAGACTCGGAGTCAACTTCCGAACTTGCCGTGGCGGAAGAACATGTAAAATAACTTTGCGTTATAAGAGTTATTCTTATACTTTATCGCATCAAATTTTACCAGCTTTGTTACTTTTAGTAGGCAAAATGTTATACAATAGAATGAATGCAATAAATAAAATTAACCAAATTTTTATTTTTTCGCAAGTTTTATTTTGTTTTGATTTTATTTTATTTTTATTTATCTTAAAATTAACATTTTTTTAGCAAAATTTAGTTTTCACATTTAAAATTGTGAAAATATTTAGATATTTAATTTTTTGTTTTAAATAAATATTGAATGTAAATTAAAATTTGTAAATTTTTAATTTGTGAGTAAAACTTGGAAGTGTAAATTAATTTAATTTTACATTGCATTTTCAACTTAAAATTACAATTTTTTAATTGATCAATTTGTTAAATTAGTTAAATTTTGCCTTAAAATTAAATTTTAATTTAGCAAATTAATTAAATGTTAAATTAAATTTGTCTATTTCATTATATTTGGAATTTCAAAATATCACTCAAAATTATTATTTTTATTGAATTTTTTTTATTAATTGAACTTTAATTGAATTAAAATTTTTTTATTTAAAACAAATTTTAAATGAGTAATTCCAAACAAATTAAAATAAATTTTGTTAACATTGAAATTGATTCAAAATTATGAATTCAACAATTAGTTAAAAAAATTACATTAAATTTTATCTAAAAATGACAAGAAAAAATTTAAATTTTGAAAAGTTAAATTTTGACTTCGAACTAAATTTTAATTTAGCAAATTAATTAAATTTTTAATTTTTTTTGTATTTCATTATTTAAAATAATTAAATTTTAACTAAAAATTAAAATTTAATTTAAACAAAATAATTAAATTTTAAATTACATTTTCCTATTTGATTATATTTTTTTTGATTTGATTAATTTCAAAAATGGACTCAAAATTTTTATTTTAAATAAAAAAATTTTTTTATTTAAAATTTTTATATAAAATTTTATTTAAAAAAATAAAACTCAATTTTTTTTAATTTTAATTTAAAAATTTTTTTTTAATTTGTATTTAAAATGAGTTATAAATGAGTAATTCCAAAAAATAATGTTTAATAAATTTTAAATGTGTAATATAATAATATCTTTTTTTCTAAAATTTTATCTAAAAATGACAAGAAAAGGAAAAAAAATTTTTTTGACTTAAAGTTAAATTTTAATTAAGCAAAATAATTAAAATTTAAATTAAATTTTTGTATTTCATTATTTATTTTTTAATTTTTCTTTCTTTTTTAAGTAGCATTTATATTTTTGTATTGAAATGCAAAACAAACGAGTTAAATCGAAAATCGGTTTATTACAAGTTTTTAGTTATTGAGGCAACATTTGCATGATACTTGGTGCCATCAACGGACAGGATGTGTACCAGGGAAAATACAAGTCGCTTGGAGAGGAGATTTGTATGCATTTATTGACAATTGTTGATATACGAAAGAAGCTTTGTTAACAAATATACTAAAGGAATATTTTATGTTGCAAAAATAAACAGTATAATGGAGCCAAGAATAGTGAAAACATAATCATTTTGTTTATTCAAGTTAACTAACGTTGTTAATTAAATGGGTATGAGAAAGTATTTTTAATTAAAAATAAATACGTAACATTTATATTTTTGCATGAAATGATACATTATTCAAAAGTTCATAGTTCAAATGGGTTTGTGAGAAATATACACTGAGAAAAAAAGATAGTCAAAACAAGTCGTTTGACCGTCAAAGCAACGAAGAATTTGTTTAAATATAATAGTAAAATTGTACTTTCATAAAAATATTGAGTTTTCATTGAGATTTTGAAATTAAGTGATTTTAAATATTATTTTTAAATTTAATTTTAAAATTAGAACAAAAATTATGTAAATTTCAAATTAAGAATTATCAAAAAAGTGTTTAATTTAAATTTAAAAGACTGTAAGGGAAACCAAAATTAAAAATTGTTAATAAAAAATTGTTTATTTAAATAAATTTCAAATTAAAATTCAATTTTTTAACATTTAATTTTAAAGTTAAGAAGAAAATGTGTAAATTTAAATTTAAAAATATTTTTAAACGATTGTTTATTTAAATTTGGAAATTTTAAACTAAACTGAATTTAAAAAAATTAATTTTCAAATTGAAAATTATAAAAGTAAATGAACAATTTTTATTTCATAAATTAAAAATTCTTTTGAAATTCGAAAGTAGAAATTTCGTAAATTTAAAATTTAAATTCGAACAAATTTTTTTAAAGAATTTGATTATTTTTTTAATTCAATACAAAATTACCTGCAACTTTTTAATCGCTTCCCTGAGCTGATGTTCATCCCTCAGATTTCCAGTTTCGAGTCCACTTTCGGGCAAGTAACCAAATTTCATTAAATAATTTTGCTGTAACAAAAAGAAATATTAATTAATATAAAATCTACACAAACAAAATTACTACAATTCTAATATTATTGTCTAATATTATTTAACATATTATTATAATATCCCGATATTAAACGTTACAATATTATAATATTATTTAATATTCTAATATTATTTTCTAAAAAAATATTTCACGTTTTCTCAATTTTAAATATTATTATTACTACAATTTAAATATTACATTTTCTAATATTAATATTAGAAAATGTAATATTTAAATTGTAAATATTAAAAAATTAAAAAAAATATATATAAAATATTGAATAATATTAAAATATAATATTATTCAATATTCTAATATTATTTTATTGAAAAAATATCACGTTTTCTCAATTTTAAATATTATTATCTATAAAATTAAAATATTACATTTTTTAATATTAAATATCGCAATATTATAATAATATTTAATATTCTAATATTATTTTATTGAAAAAAATGTATTATTTTTTATTTATTTATTTTATTATTATTTTTTTTTTAATCTCACGTTTTCAATTTCATTTGTAATTTGTAAAAGTGCGTTCCGTTTATCGTCATAGAAATAACGTTTATCAAAGTTGTCAAAAAGCCCGTTATTTACGGATTATCATATAAAGTGAGACAAATGCGTCGAGTGTGCGGGTTATAACTGTAATTATAGTTTGTCTTGATTTGCTGTATCTTTTGTTTAGCGGAAGAAAGCACGAAAGACTTAAAGTAAGAAGTATTTTGAATCACGTACACGTGTCTCCAAATGCATTGTTATCACCAAATAAAGCGTCATTTCTTCGTGTAAGAGTTTTTTATAATTAATGATATTTAATCAGAAACCGGAAATAACCATTTTTATCAAAATTTATTATGTTTGAAGAAAAAGTATTAACAAAAAAGTTATCAAATTTTACTTTTCTAAAAAAAATAAAAAAAAAATTTATTTTTTAATTGATTTTTTTGATGAATTTTTTATTTAATTTTAAATTTTAAAGAATTCTTTTTTTTAATATGCAAACAATTGGGATATTAATAATAAAAATAATAATTAAGAAAACTAAAATAAAAAATTTTTAAGTCATTTTTCAAATTTGAATATTTACAAGTCAACATTTTTTAACAAAATTTAAATTTTAAATTTTAAAGCTTAAAATTTTGTTTAATTATGCAAAACCATTTAAAGTTTCAAAAATACTTTAGCAAATTAATTAAATTTTAAATAAAATTTGTATATTTCATTATATTTTAAATTTTAAAAGTGATAAAAAATTATAATTTTAACAATTTCTTAAATTAATTTTTTTTATTTAAAATGTCAGTAACAAAAAAAATTTTAAGTTATTAATTCATTCGTTAAATTAAAAAATTTACAAATCAATCTTTTCTAAACAAAATTATTATTTTATTTAGTATTTTAAATGTTAAATCTTGAAAAATACTTTTTAATAAAAATTATACAAAACCATTTGAATATAAATCAATTTTAGATGATGTTTAAAGAAGAATGACAAACTAAGAAAGGACCTCATCAAAAAAACTCATGTGGGTTGTTAAGTACCTTAAATTTATCCTGAAAAAGGACACACCCAACTAACACTTCAAAATACAACATCTGAATAGGCTAAGATTCATTTTTATACTTTTGAATCAAATATTCATGGAAAAGCATATAAAAGTTCTGACAGTAAAAAATAGCATTTGAAAGAATAATGTTGCGCTTCTTATGTCAAAGAATTGATGTAATATATCTGTATTTCGAACTCTTTAATCCTTCGAAAACGCAATTTATTTTATCATCGTGTAATTCACGACGTATATCGAACTCCGTTAAAGTGCGGACATGCTTGGACTCCGGTATTAGGTTATTCGAGGTATTATCTAATAACAGCAGACGAGATTGCTAATTTAACTATAAACATACTCCTGTAATAAAAGATAATAAAAAGAAATTGTAAAATCGACAATTTATAACAACTAATGATTTGATAAAAATTTTTTTCTTATTTAGTTTTAATTATCTTAATTAATAAATTATTTTTTATTTTTATTTTTAAATTAAACCTTTTTTATTTTTAAATAAGTTGAAAAGTGAAAATTAATTAAATTTTAAATTCTACTTTCAATTTAAATTTCGCAACATTTATCTTAAATTAAACTTACTTTAGCAAATTTTTGTTTTAAAATTTGAAATTGTAAAATTATTTAGAAGTTGATTTTTTTAATTTAAACAAATATTTAATGCAAATTAAAAATTGTACACATGAAATTTTAAAAACATTTTCAAAGTGTAAATTAATTAAATTTTCAATTTAAAATTTCAATGTTTTAATTTGTTAATTTGTTAAAATAGTTAAAATTTTTATTTAAAATTAAATTTTAATTTAGCTGATTAATTAAATTTTAGATTAAATTTGTATTTTTCATTTTTTTTAATTTTTAAAATTAATTGAAAATTGTGAATTTAAGAATTAATAAAATTAAAAATTTTTTGTGTTTAAAAACTGTTTTTAGATTTTGTTATTTAAAATAAATATTGAATTTGAAATAAAAATTATACATGTTAAAATTTAAATAACGTTGAAAGGAGCAAATTAATGAAACTGTAAATTTTACTTTTAATTTAAAAAATTTAAATTTCTCAAAATTTATCTTACATTTAACCTTTCTTTTGCAAATTTTCATTTTAAAATTTAAAACGTAAAATTATTCAGAAATTGATTTTTTATTTTAAATAGATATTGAATGTAAATAAAAAATTTTTAATTTTAAATTAAAAAAAATTTTTTAATTAATCAAATTATAAAATCTACTTTCAATTTAAAATTCAAATTTCTCAAAATTTACCTTAAATTTAAAGTTATACATATTTTCATTTAACATTCAAATTATTCAATTAATTAAATTGTTAAAATAATTAAATTTTGGCTTAAAATGAATCCTTAATTTATTTAATTAATTAAATTTGAAATACAATTTGTGTATTATATTTTAAATGTTAAAAGTGATACAAAATTATGAATTTAACAATTTATTTAATTTAATTTTTTTCTAATTTTAACTTTAACTAATTTATAAAAAATAAAATTATATTTTAAATTTCAAAACGAATTCAAAATCAATAAGAAATTTAACAATTTATTAAATTATTTTTCTTTTATTTAAAACAAATTTTAAATACGTAAATGTTAAATTGCAAACCAATGAAAAAGAAATATACTTAAACTTTTAAAATGTTTTTAAAATTCCTTTAACAATTAATTAAATAAACAAAAATTAATAAATTTGTAATGTAAAAATGTACATTTTTTAATTTACATTAATTATTATTAAATTTTTATTCTATTATATTATATTATAAAATATTATTATAAATTAAATTTAAAAAAAGTAAAAATGTAAAAAATGTAAACAAAAACTCTAAAATAAACACGTAACTTTCTCAATTAAAATCCTAAAGCTTGTAAGTCAATAATATCCTTTATCCTTTATTATTTTTATCTAAAAATGACAAAAAAAACTTTTTTCACTATTATCGATT
>JABFPJ010005534.1:0-12085 GCA_022817425.1 Gryon sp. ZL-2020
TAAAAAAAACTAAAAAAAAAAAAAAAAAAAAAACGACCGTGTTTTTATGATTAAATGCTCGACGTCTATTTTGAGTGTGTAAAACTTGAAAATTGCTTTCGCGCATTACAATATCGGTGAATTAAACTTCAAAAAGACCCGTGGAACTTTGTGAGCTGGAAAATTAGAAAAATAAATGTATTGCGGATAATCAGTATTTTGTATGAAAGAGAAAACAAAATGCAATGTTTACTTTATCGCAGCAAGCGTGAGTTTAAAATAGCTATTTTGCCTATGTTTTCCCGCTTGTTTGTCTAACATTGACGTCAATTGTTAACATAAGTAAGTAAGATGCATGAGTGAAACAGAAAAAAAGCAATACAATTACAACACAATGAAAAGAAAAAAAAATAAAAAAATGATATGTTTCAATATCATATAAAGTTGGGTCTGGGTTAAACAAATATCACATGTCATTTATTTCATTATTACATTTCTTATTCATTGAAGAATTAAGAGAATCATCAAGTTTCTCTTAAATGTTACTTTCAATATATGCATGAGCCATTCAAACACTTGCAAGATTCGAACATGTTTGAAAGTCACATATATGAATCTCACATCTGTTAATTTATTATAAATGTATTCAATACATTGATATTCCGGTTCCTACCCCAATGTGTCATAATTGGGCAATTATGGGAATAAAAATAAAGACATCATTTGATCGTGAACCTCGGCAAATATACCGACCTTTGCACGATAATTGCGGCGACTTTAGTTTGAACTTATTAATTTCAATTTTTGAAACAATTGTAAACTACTTTACTTCATCTAATGATGATAGATATGTAAACTATTACTTAAGAAAACTGTTTTCTTTATTCAACGTGTATTTTGGATATTTATTTTGTTGTGCATGTATTCAACTTATCATTCTTATAAGACATTATTTGTTTTGACCGATGTATATATGTATATTTTATTTTAGTAATTTATATATGTCTATATTTTAGTTGAAATAAATTTTATTATTTATTGTTGTATTTTTATTAAACATCTTTTACGTTTTATTAAAAAAGTTTTTCTGTTAAATTATATATTATACAAAATATATAATTATAATACAAAAATGTATAAAAAAAATCAACTTCACATGATATTTAAAAATGTGATATAACATGACGTGATATTCACTTTTGTGATATTCCCATTTGTGATACAGTAGAACCTCAATTATCCGAGATGGTCGGGACCAAGCATACCTCGAATAATCGTAATCTCGGATAATACGAAATAACATAATTAATAGCAATTAAAGATGGAAAATATTAATTTTATTAATATACTGATGCTATAATTGCAAACACAGAGTTTTTTAACAGATATTTAGTTGTATTATCTATTACACAGATAGAAATGCTCGTAGTTCTATTAACTACAGTAAGCAACGCTGTAAGATATGTATTTGCAGGGAAAAGAGTTTATGCTTAAAGCAACAATAAACTGTATTTGCTGAAACTAAATTGAAGGTTTTACAATTTTTCACAGTTTGTCCCTGTTTTTTGGCCCAGTACTTATATGTACTTAATTTAGGAATTCAACTGTTGCTATCATACACAAAAATTGTATACAATAAATTGAATAAGTTTATATAAAAAACGACATTCCGTTGAATTATCTATTGGACATTTTCCGCAAATTACAGATACAATCTTAAACAAATCATTTCTAGCAAGAAGAAAAACATTTTTAGGTTAACATAAAACCCTCTTTAATCATATATCAATTACTTTTACACGTAAGTTATACTACATTTTGAGCCACAGTATCAAAATCTTTAAACAAGTTTTTGTTCTAACCTCGAAATATTTAAACATCTGACACGACATGAAGTTTGTTAAGCACGTTAAATTGCAATAATAAAGATTTTCTCCCAAAATTATGCATGTTCTCATTGTATAATATTTATAAACATTCAAACTAATAATTATTCATTAATCGTCATATTTTCAAATTATTTCTGACAATCAAAATACTATACATATTATATCCATACCTACAATAGTACTGTAGATACAGGACTGTTGCTACTGCGACAGTTCCGTTAATTTTCTAATATAACCAGTCGAACGTTTTTGTCGTAGCATTTATAATTGTTATTTCAAATATAATTGCTGCTCAAGTATAAGTATTCTGGACCCACAGCTAATTTTTTTTTCTTTTCTGTCAGGTACATTATAAGACTGGGCCGTGTTTTAGCAACGTGGTTTTACTGTATTCGTAAAATGTGATATTCGTAATGTGAAATAGATGTCGGACACCTATAAAGTGATACTTACCAAGTCTTTGTTTGAGGGTTGATTCCTCTACTTGTTCCCGGACGAGATCGTCCCAACCATTTCCACCTTGCCATACCAGTCCTACTTGATGGCTAAGGATAGCATGATTGCATATGAAGCAAATTGGTGTCATGGTCCTGAAAGAAATATTTCTAATATTAGAAAATGAATTATACAGATTGGAATCAAGTATTAAATTCAACGTTATTTCGAAATTTCATAACGAAAGATAGTGCGTCTTGAAAATTAAAACTTCGTGAAGAACCAGGCCATGCCAACAGAGCGCTTGAAAAAGGTTTTCAAAACTCATTTTCTGGATACGTGATTTCGTTTTTTTCTACTTCAAATCTTTATTTGAATAATAAAATTAGAACAACGAAATTAAGATTGTGTTGAAAAAAATCGTAATCACGCGGAGTTAATTATACTATTTTTGAGAAATAAAAACCTGATTTTAAGCTTTATATTTGTTTAAAGTATAATAATGTTAATATTATTTCAAATTTATATTATTGATTGGATTAGTTAATAATAATTAATATTACTTTATTATATTTTGAGTATTAGTAAATTGTTTCAATCAGGTTATTATATCCATCGATTTCAAAAAGCAACATTCGCACAAGTCAAATTGTAATGTTCTGATATAAAGATCGTAGCTGATAGATTTATTTGATCAATGGTTTAATGATTTTGTATATTTACATACGTGTACGTATGTTTGCATATATGTGTTAACTTCTTTTATTTTAATTTTAACTAGATTTGGTGATTTTTTTAACAAAAGCCACTGCAAATAATATATTCATGTGATATATATATATAAAATGTGCCGCAAGAGTTTTCAACGTCATTCCAAAGCAGATAAATGCAAAGAGCTCGAGGTGGGTAGATAAATTATGTACAATATATGTAATAACGTAAGCATAGAGATGCTCGTATTTTTTATATAGCGTATACAATGTTTTTGAATGTGAAAAAATTGGTATAGGTATTGCGACCTGCTCTGTCGAGTTCTTGGACTCTGCAACGACATCGCATGGCAAGGCTCTGGCCGACCTGAAAAAGATATACACACTTTGGACGTTACATTTATCTATGTGCGATTTTTTTCGTGACGTCTTTCACGTTGATTTTTCGCGTTTCATTGAAATAACACACTTTGTATTGTGACATAGAAATATGTATTTTAAAATAAAAGAAAGATAAATTTAAAATAAATATGCAATCTTTTTTTCTTTCATTTTTGTCGAATAATCTTTTGTATTATTAACTGGAACTAAATGATGTATATTTAAAGCAGTTTAAACAAAACTTTTTATTCCATCAACTTAGCCGAAAAACGATAAATATATACTATTCATTTAGCATAGATTAAACAGAGCTTTTTGGGGATGAAAAGTAGATAGAACTTAATTATGAGATGAAGTTTAAGAAGTTAAAGTTATTTATGAAAAGAGGAACATGAAGATTCGAAGAAATTGGATTTCAAGTGAAACTAAATGCAATTATTGTTTTTGTCAAACGAAAGCACGAAATAATTGGTCCGGAAGAATTTGGATTGGATTGTAATGAGAATGTAAAACAACTTGAGTAAATCATGCAGTATTCAACTTATTTGATCTGCAATTTTTCAACAAGTTTCCAAGTGGTTATTAAATAAAATGTTAACAATCAATTTTCTTGTATGTAAAATGTTTCTTTTTTTAAATATCCTTTTTTCGTGTAAAATCAAATTCGTCGCGACAAAATTATATAACTGATAAAAGTTTCATTGAGTTTTTGAATCATAAAAAGTTTGACTATTTTATAGTTGACATATGCAAATCATTTTATTTAGTTAGAATTTTTTTTTTTTTTTTGTAAAGTTACGATTGATATTTACAGCGTTATGTCGCCGTTATTGAAATGACGTAAATATACGTTATTTTAAAAAAGTAAGATAATATCATGTAAAATAATTAACATTGTATGTTAACATGTTCTTGTATCATAAACAACCATTAAATTTTATGAACCGAGCGACGAAGCATCTAATTAAATACGTTTATTCACAAAGTTATTTCAGTTTTGAATCTATCGATCAGTATATTCATGTTGAACGAACATCATCTTTACGATATATATATTTTAACACACATATACATTTTGCACCAGACTACATTGTGATTTATATCTTTTAAATTACGAATTTATGCTGAAATTAAAAGTAAATTTCAAAATTGTGGATAAAAGTCAAGATAACATAAAGTATCACAATTTCTTAACTGTAATTTATTTAATTTAGTTAAAATCTAAAATAAAAATAATTTCAGATTTTTGTACAGTTCTTTAAAGTATTTTTTCACAGAAAATTGTAATTTTTGTTAATTCATGTTGTGAAAATGTCCATCTATTTTATAATTTCTTTTATCTAAAAAATGAAACATCAAGTTTTAAAAAATAATTTATCATTTTTATTGATATATATGTGTGACTCAGGCACAACTGTATTTCGGAGTTCGCCACTAATGGATTAGCGATCCTGCTGGAGTTTGTGAAATCCTGCGCGACGCACATGTTCGACGCGAAATTTACATTAACAATCTCATTAAAAGCTTTCCTCAATAAATTATCGATGCTTAATTAAGCACATATATACAACTACTTAAATAATACGTCATTGCAATTTACATTAACAAAATTGCATATCGTTTTTTGGTAGAATCACATATTGCATCTTATCTCCAAAAACGAAATTCAATTAAATTGCTGTTAAAATAAAGAAAACACGTCTTGCCAATCTTTCAATTAAAAGTTTACTGTCCAGAATTCGATATCTTTGGTTGTGACCGTTAGTCTTATCTTTTTATCTTATTTATCCCTCTATATTTGTTTTTTCTCCGTGAAATAACCTGACGTTTAAAAACCAAGCGCTGCTTATATGTTCGAAGTACATAAGTTTCTATTGGGGAATTAGGCTGGTAAATATTTTATAAGCCAGCTAATCAAGCTGATGTTCATCTTTCGATTTAAGAGAATGTATTTATGTTCTATTGCACGTGTAAAATTTAAATAAAAATAAGTCTAAATTATTATAAGATATAGGAATAAAAATGAAGGTGAAAATTGAAAATGATTGTAGTTAAAAATTACAAAGTATATATATAGTTTGCGCTTTTATGACACTCGCGTAGGGAGGAAAAAAGAAGGAAGATGCTAGAAAGCCTTTGTAGTTTATTCGAGAGAAGCGCGAACAGCGAGAGAGTTTCGGTCACAGTTCATTGATCCTAAGAAGTGTCTCAGAATTTTGAACTGTGTTTGAGAAAAAGAAGAAAATTAAAAAAAAGAGGAATTCAACATATTTCATAGAATAAAAAACGATGCGCTTTTATCTTTAATGCTTAATTACAAAAGTGATATAAACTTTGGAAACAGATAGAAATAAATCTCTCTTTTTATTGGAAAGATATAAAAAATTAACAAAAAAAATTAATTTGGCTTTGAAAAAGTGACTTCATTTTCAACTGATTTTCAAGATTATTAATAAATGTCCTACATTTAAATCACTAAACTTTCTTAATTTCATTTAATGTTTTAAACTTTAATTAATGAAATTTGAGTTTTACAAGGCTATGAATTTTACCTTTGTAGTTGACGTTAATCCTTGTTGAATAATTTAGAAATTCGAAAAAGACAACCTCGCATTGAGAAAATAAAGTCAGTGCATAATGATTTATTAATAAATGTAACAAGAATCGAGCATATTCTTATCGTAAATTATGATTGGAAGAGATTGGGGATGTCATATGAGTGCATTATTTCCTTGCAATATTAATTTCATTCTCATCATTTGCTTTACGAGCTGACGAAACTGTAAAATTCATTTTATGTGGTAACGATGCAGGGCACGTTAAAATGGTCTTTCTAATCTTATGATTAAGAACTGGTTAAGAAACCTTTTATTATTACCTTTTGTCAAAAATACTTCTTAAACATTTACATAAGTTTATAAAAATAATAATTAAATTTTTATTTTTTTAATGCTAAATAAATATTTGTATTTAAATATGATTTATAAATGTTATTGTAAGATTAGAAAAAGTATTTTTTTTGAATTTGCTATTAAATACATAAGTATTTATCTTTTAATGTGATATCATTGACGTCAATTGTAAGTTCTTCCTTTTGTAAAGTCATATTTAACTTTGGCCTGTTAACTCGAAGCTTCATTAAGGTTCTCCTAACTCAGGATAATTGAATAAAGAACCCGGGGCTAAGCGTCGCAAGTTTCACCGAAGTGTCAGATAGAATTTTCTTTTTCCTTCGATCGACGTTTTACGCCACGATACTAACGTTCCGATATCAATAATGAAGTGACATTTTCTTACGGCTTTTTACAAACGATTGACACAGACTAATCGCATCGAATATTTGTCAAAAAATGATCCAAATGTTTTGCTTATTCAAAACCAATTGTTTTCAATCATACGAAAATTATACAATATGGAGAAGTATTTTTATAAAATAAAATTGTTTACTGTATAATGAAATAAAATTTTTTTTATTATATTTGCTTTTTACTTAGATTTGCAATATTTTATTATATTTAAATTAAAAAAAAAAAATAAATACACGAAAAACAGAGTTAATTAAAATTAAACAAATTTCATTTTGCATTGAATTATGAAAAATAATAATATTGCATGTTTTTTAAAATAAAAGTATTAATTGAAGTAAAGTTACTATTTTTTGTTACTTTTCGAATTGAAATAATCATACTATAATTAATTTTGCTAAACGAAATATGTCAATTTTCAAATGTATTTCAGTTTACTTTTGCAAGTAGTCAAAATTTGTAACAAGTACACCGTGCATTATTAAAAACTGTGTCTACAACGTCGATCAGATAAACTAAAATCCTATCATCGCGATGAAATTATATCTCGGCGAAAACTGAGACGGTTTATATAAAAATGTGAACAATTGTGAGTCTCATTTACCCATTGCGACGAGAGTTCATGGACTGACTATTGTTTCAAATTATCGTCGTTCAAAAAAGACAAAAAATGATTTCATAATATTTTTCAAAATTTTCGTCAGTACAATCATTTCAATTCAAACATACATTATTATGACGAAAAAAAATCTGGTTTAGTGAAATTGACCAAAATTTACATTCTTTGCACACACTTTTTATCGTTATTAAAATTGGGCTTTAATCTTTTAAATTTTATTTTCTTTTGTCTTCGCGAAAATAAAGAAGATGAAAGAAAAACTTTGCTCGCGTTATCTCTAGTATGTTCCAAACTAATCAGATAATGCGTCTACAGTCATTTGTTTTAGAAGAGTCGTTTAAGTAATGGCTTATAGGGTCAATTAACAATGTGGCCCAGTACTTAGTTTATCTATGAATCGTATTTGGAAAGAAAATGAGAGTGATGAAGATAAGTAAAGAGAACAAATATGTAAAATCGAGAAGCCACGAGACATGTAAACAAAAGTTTTCTGTTACCGCTCTTTAAAGTTATGTATAAGTTCTGCTGCGACGGAGTTAGTGTTTTTTCTTATAAAAATAACTAGAAAAATCATCAATTTGAGGAGAATCAGAAATTAGATTTTATTGAATCTACAATAAAATCTAATTTATTAACAAACATGATAAAATACATTAGCTAACTAAGAGATGTGAGATTATGGGAATTAGGCATTTTATCAAAAAAGCATTTTATAAAACCTATTAAATTATTGATAATGAATTTTATCACACGCTTAAAATACCAAAACAGCAGTTTATAAAGTATGCATAAAATTCAATTCAATTTATTTTGATGAAATAAATGTATGATAAACTGCACTTTTGATAATTTGGAGGGATTTATAAAATGCATGATTGATAAAATCAATTTTGGATAATCTGCGTTTATGCAAACTAATCCAAAACTAATCCAAACTAATAAAAAAAAATATTTAAACTAAAATTTAAAATACATGACTGTTAAAAAGCAATTTTCATAATTTGTGTGTTTGATCATTTGCAGGCATTTATAAAATGTATGATTGATAAAATAAGTTTTTGATAAACTCCCTTTTTGATCATTTGGCGGTTTTTATAAAATGCACAAATGATGAAATTAATTTGTAATAAACTGTCTTTTGGATAATTTAATGAGTTTTATAAAATATTTTTTTGATAAAATGCTTACTTTCCAGAGATTATGTAAGGGCCAAGCAAGTTAACCAATAAACTAAAACCTAACAATAATGAGTAATAAATTATAATAAGTAGCAAAACAACATGCAGAAATTAATTGTTGTTCACTGTAAATACAAACGTTCTGATCAGAACGGTTTTGAAGCTTTTTTAGATCGTTTTAAAGTGTTTTCTCTAAAAAAATGTATAATGCGTTTGTAGAACGTTTCAAAAAATAGAAGTTTGACAGTGTTAGTTTTGATAGTTTTGTTAATTTGAATAATCTTGCTACTTTGGTTATACATTCTTCCTAGTTCCATTAGTTCCGATAGTTTCGTTAGTTTCGATGAATAATAAAAAAAATGGCGCGAATCATAAGTGTTTATATGCTACATTATATAATTACCTTAGAAAGGTAAAAAATGGACGAGCCAAGGTGTCTATAGTATTCCCTTTATCCTAAGCTATATTATCACCAAAACCTTTAACAACACATTCAGATTTTATACATAAAAAACATGTGAAATCATGTAATGAGCCAAGTATACAAAAAACACACAAATCTAAATCAAAAAATAATTTAAAATATATTCCTCCTTCCAAATTCGGTATAACAAAGGTGTGAAACCATTTAATGAGCCAAGAATAAATCTTAACCAAACTAAAACCAAACCGAAATTAAACTAAATCAAACTAAACTAAGACAAAACCAAACGTAAACCAACCTAAACGAAAATCAAACCAAACTAAAACCAAACTAAAAAAAAATAAAAAAAAATTTCGAAAGAAACCGAAAATACAGAAACACCTTAGCGGCCCCCGAAAATTTCTAGATTCGGCAATTAAAAAAAAGGTTGAAGTTGCGTAGGAGTAATGATCCGACTAGAAATTTTATTTAGGCTGAATCTAGGGCCTTTATAGGTTTATTTATAACCTTTAAAGAACGCCTTGACAAACCCTTTAAAGGCTTTAAGCAGGAATGTAACGTAAGGGGGTGCATAGGATCTTTATAGAATATCTATAAAGGCATGCTAGAAACACCCTTTATCGACACTTTAAAGGCAAACTATACAGAACCTATATAGAAACCTTCGCTCGTACATTTTTTACCTTTCTAAGGTATTTTTTAGTTCTTAAATAATGTATAAGTTTAAAGTATTTCTTTGGTTTTGAATATGGTCCGTTTTGCCGCGAAATAAAACTAAATATAATTCTGATGTTGAATTTGATCTGTTTTGTCCCCAAAATAATCTAATTATTATTTAAAATTTGAGTTTGTTCTAGTTCGCCGCTAAAATAATTTGATTATTATTATGATTTTGAATTTTGTCTATTTTCCCGCCAAAATAATTTATTTATTAGTTTGATTTTAAATTTGGTCTCTTTTGCCGCAAAAATAATTTAATTATTATTTTGCTTTTGAATTTGGTCTATTTTCCCGCCAAATTAATATAATTTTTATTTTGATTTTGGTCTTTTTTGTGCCAAAATAATTTAATTATATTTTTCATGTTGAATTTGTTCTGTTTAATTTTCTATAGTTTATTTCTTTTTAATTTTATAGTTTTTAATTCATTTATAGATTATAGTATTCAGATTATTATTATGTTTTAAAATTAATATAGTTTAAGGAAAAAGTATGCCGTCAAACACCTTGGCTCGACCATTTTTTATCTTTGTAAGGTAATTTTGTTAATTTTCATGAAAATTATTGTATAATTTTGACTTCACATTATTTTGAATTTGTCGCAAAAACGATTTAAAAATTATTATTTGTTTATTTTTCCTTAAACGTTCTTCAAATGACTACAAAAATAAAAAATACCGCTAAAATATTATAATCATAATAATTTTCTATTTAAATTATTTTAAAATGCCGCCAAAATGATTGTAATTGTAAGATAAATATTGTATTTGTATAAAAATTTGCATAATTAATAATAACTCTCACACTCGAATTCAAATTCCCACGTTTAAAATATTTGCTATTTGCAGTGACTAATAGCGTTTTCTTTGATCTGTTAACCTAACTCCGGGTTAGGTTTAATTTACAGTTTTTCACAAAGAACACGTGTTCTTTTTAAAAAACTGTCAGTTTTTCATGCAAAACTGTCAAAACCTAAACCAGTTTTTCAAAAGAACACGTGTTCTTTTTGTAAAACTGTAAACTAAACCTAACTCGGAGTTAGGTTAACAGATCAAAGAAAACGCCATAAACGAAAAGTGACATATGTGCCTTACTTCATGGTAAGATTAAAGTCACCATCGTACACGGTGGTATATACAGGTCTGGAAACTGTATGCATGAATCCATATAGACAGTTAAAGCTCTTAAGTGTATATATGTGATTCTTCGTTTAATCAAGTGTAATAACCTTGCATTATGCATCATTTGAAATTGTGATATGAGAAAGAAAATGTTTACGGTTTTTAAATATGCATTGTTAACAAATTATTTGTTATTTAATTAATTTTCATTAAGTTCTTATTATTTTAAAAGTCAATTGACGGCACTTTGAGAAGCGCGACACCTACTGTTAGAATCTGTTACTATGCAATCGAAGACCTTTAACGGCTTCAATATCCCAGTTATAGTTTCCAGACCTGTATATACGACCGTGCCATGGTAAGACAAAATCTAGTAATCTAATCTTAAAATCTAATCTAATCTTAAAATCTTCTTCTTTATTTTTATTTAATAATCTTAAAAAGTTCAGCTCACTCTGAAGTTGGAAGCGTAATCAGAAATGCGCACGCACTTCGATCGATCAAACGATTGATTTCAATGCGCGCCAACCGTTCAAATTTAAAATATGAAAATATGATATTCAATAGAATATAATCGAATATATAATGCATTTCAGATTCAATTTATATTATCATTCTTAAACAATAATAACTTTATAATAAATGTTGTCGATATTATCTTTGCTGTTTAAGGAGGTTAGGGCACAATGTTTTGGTGCGAAAGAGACAGAACATAAGAACTGAAATTATTTTCTCAAAAATATAAATAAATAGATTTAAAAAAGTATTTATTCTTTAATTTTTAATGTAATATTTACTTTTAACATATTTTCTATTAATTACAAGTAAAAATTCGCTTTTTTGGTCAAATTTTCACTGCGTTGCTTTCAACCCTGATTAAACGGCCATAAGGATTCATAAAACAATTTTATTTAATGAAATTGCAACAGAATATTCATAAAAGATATATGCAATTTCATAAGCTTTTATTTATATTTAATTATGAATATTCATAAAAAACAATAAGACTATTTTTTTATTTATGAATTCATATGACAATTCATAAATTTATTGTATTATAAAATAAACTTATGAATTTTCATATTAATTCATAACTCAAAAATGAGTCTTATTATGTTTTTATGAATATTCATAATTAAATATACATAAAAGCTTATGTTCAGTTTTT
Source organism: Gryon sp. ZL-2020 (assembly GCA_022817425.1). NCBI lineage: Eukaryota > Metazoa > Arthropoda > Insecta > Hymenoptera > Scelionidae > Gryon > Gryon sp. ZL-2020. Next base: position 11,930 of record JABFPJ010005534.1, read on the forward strand.
AAAACATGTTAAGACATTTAGAAAATTGATAAAACATTTATAAACTTATAAATAAATATTGGAACTCTTAAATATTTAAAAGTTTAGTTTAAAAATGTTCTATCATTTTGCGCAAATCATAATTGAAACTTTTTAAACATAAATAATCTTAATAAG
>JABFPJ010005535.1:0-12085 GCA_022817425.1 Gryon sp. ZL-2020
TTATTATTAATCTGAATAACGTTGTGACTAACTGGCAGGTCAGATACAGAATGAATGCCTAAAGCTTAAAAACAAAAGATTCACACTTTTTCGAACTAATGGTTTAAAGGCGGATATTCAAATAGCATATTCACACTATAACCTAGTCTAACGTGACAATACGCGCAGGTTTTTGCATGATTTTGAGTATCGGTATTATTTTTATATAAATTCTAGTAGCAAGAAACGGGAGATTATGCAAAAAGAGGTTAAATTAGTTCAATATTTTAATAAGTGTTGCAAAACTTTGTTAATTTGAATCATAGAAGTCATAATGTCATATAAATCATAAGATCATAAAGTAAAAATCGTATATTGAGTGAGGTAAATAACCTTAAAACAAATGAAAAAATGAATTGTAACATTTGCAAAATTGTATTTAAAAATATAATAAATTATGTTTATCTTGATGAAATGTATTTATTTTAATATATTATATAGCAAATTTAAATTAATGAATAAATAATTTAATTTTGCTATATAATAAATCCTATTTATTTCTATTATGTTTTCTTATATTAATTTATTTCGAAGTTATTTCAAAGTTCAAGAAATTTATTTTAAAGTTCTATTTTAACGCCAAAATTTTTGAGGTTATATGTCAAAAAGTATTTAATTTCATGTATTGTGTAAAATTAAAATGTGTTTGTAAATTTACATTATCTTTTTCTATGTCATAATACTATTACATTTTCAATGTAAAAGGACACTGCCTGTCAGTGGTTACTTGATGCCACTGACAGACAGTGTAACTTTACAATGTACTTTTTTAGTAGTTAGTAGGATTTTAATCATATTGAAAACAAATTATATATACTTTTTCGGCTAACTGATCCTCGGTTAATGTGTTTGTGTTGACTTCTTCTCCTGTCTTAAGCTTCTTTTGCTCACCAGTTCCTTTATTCTTTTTAAATTTCTTTTTTTCCATCGGCAATTTCTTCCGCATATTTTGCAAATTATAGTGGAAAAAGTTTTGGCATTTGTTTGCAGGATGGAAATAATGTTCCTACATGAGTAAAACAATATTAATTTAATTTTTACATCAATATGTTGAATTTAACGTATACTAACATAATAATACTTACATAACCTAACGGAGACAGAGTATTTTTTAATACGGGATACTCGGTTACAACTGATTTCGCAAGCTCTTCTTTAGCTTCATCGGGCGGATAACTTAAAATATAAATGTATTTAATAACTTATTAAGACAAAGAATAATATAATTAATCCTCTAAACGTGGTTGCGCCCGAAAGTGTATCGTTGTGAGAAAAGTGGGGGTAATGCAAACCTGTGGAATGCTTCAGTGGAGGGGATACGCGTCCACGGTTAGAGGGTTAAGGTGATTCTTCAGCCACATAAGAGCAAAAGGGATAGAGCGAACGGTGAATTGATTGGTGGAAGCGAGAAAAAACTAATTCGACTGAAGAATCGCCTGATTGGTTATACTCAATCAAGGTATTTTCAACAGTTCCATAGCGCTAAAATGCAATCATTTTTAAATTTCTTTTTGAAAGTACAACAAATATTAATAACGCTCTAATGAGTGCATTGAAATTGTCTTTATTGTATGATTCTAAAATCAAAACAAAGTTTAATTGTCGATGATAAATTTCGCAATACAAAAGAATATATAATAAAAATATATTGTTCATGAATAGAATAAAAAAGTTGTATATTAAATAATAGTCGATTTCATAATTGAATTATATTTTTTGTAAGATAACGATGAAATTAATTGTTTTTTTTTGCATAAATATTCAATGCACTTCATTTCACGGTCATTAACCAAAGAATTAGATCTAACTGTTACCGTTAATTTGTAAACATTTACAATGTCCTTATTGGGCTGTGAAGGTCCAGGGACATTTTCTTTTGGCATATCTTCGGAGTTTTTACTTTTTCTTTCTGATTTAAAGCTTTTCGCAGTTGAAATAATGGTGAATTCCTGGCGGGAAGTCCATTGCCATAATCACCTTCGTCATTGGTTGAATCTTCATTAGTATCAGATGAATCACTTCGATTTGATGACCAATACTCTTCTCGGGGTCGTTTTCTACTCATTGTCATCTTCGCAGCACTTAGCACTGAGTCCGTATTGCGAGTTTGAACGTTATTTGTGTCGCTTTGTCGAAGCTTTTCGTTTTGAGAATCACGATCATGAATCTAGAAATTTAAATGAAGATAAATAATTTGAATTATGCTCAATTAATATCTGCAAAAAACTAAAATAGTTTGTTAAGAAAGCACTTACATTACGAAAAGGATTTTCTTTAAAATCACTTATTATTCGCATGAGTTGTTTAGCATTTCCCATTTTGGTTTTCATTGTGCTAAGATCATTCTGAGTCAACTCTAGAAAAGACTTGCCGTCTATATGTTCATCTGAATATGAACAAAATATATTTGAAAAATATTAATTACTGAAAATGTATAATTAATAATATTTATTTCAATGAAAATTTTCATGCAAAAAGTTGTACTATTATTCATACAAATACGATTTATAGTTTTGACAGTAAAAATTGAAATGTAATGGGTATAATAAAATTGAAATTATTGAAAAACATATCTTAAGAAACACATCAAACAATTATTTGTATTTATAAAATATAAAATAAAAATCATATAGTTGGTATTATATACATATATTATTGTAGATTACAGTAGAGTTGCAAGTGCGCACTGAATTACTGCGCACCATTTAAATGCTCAAGTGGTCCACTGTTCAATATGCGTAGTTGATCAGTAAATGCTTGCTAAGTACGCACTTGCAACACTCTCATATTTTCAATACAATATAGTACTAATTATGTCATTAAATCATGCCAAAAATTAATAAGAATAATTTCCGAAGTTCTATAATCGAAACGCAAACAAGTTACGGTTTGAGATTAGCAATTTATAAGTTTAGCTCAATGATTATTGTGATGATTTTGGTTTATTTTGGTATAAATGCAAAAATTGGTGTTTGTTAGCAATTAAGCATCACATGCAAATGCATAATTTTACATTAACTGACCTTCGTCAAAAATCTTGCGTCATATGATGATATGACGATGACTAATGTACACAGATTTGTCAGATGGAGGTTTAGTCCAGTGTGAAAATGGTTTGTAAAACGCAAGTTTAGTGACGTCAACTAATCTGAGCATACCTTCAGTGTCAGCACATTGAATGTTAAATGCATGTACACTGTTATCGAAGAAAAGTGTTTCACAAATAGATGTTAACAGAAAGCATCTTTCTTGGAGAACAATAATTTCTTCGATGCGTGAATATAATGGCAAAGCTGTTAATTTTGATTGAGCCGTTTCCAGCATGACGTATAAACTTTTTCTGAATTCTATCCCATTTATAAATACCGACTCTGCCTTGAAAACCATACTTTCATCGTTGTAGTTTAAATAAAAAAGAAACAGTCTGCTTAAAACACTTCGTACTTTGTACGTTTTACCACTGTGTATTTTCAAGCTATGAATCCTCATATTTCAGGTCCCCCATTTTGAACTTTGCACACACTGCGAGATTCGTATGAGAGTTTTCGGGGGATTTCGAAAATTGTAAACATTTTGCGCTCTTAACTTTAGTTCGTTGTGCTTTCCTTCAAATCTCATACAAGAAAAGTTAGCAAGTGGACCAGATCAGGCAATACATTCTGCGTAGTGAGTCAGATGATGAAATTTGTTTATCCAATTAACTTCCGGAAATAGTTGGTGCAAACACATCATAAAATCTTTTGTAAGCTCATCTAGGTAAGATAAAGATGAAACATATAATTTTGGCGCAAATACTATTTCTAAATTCGCAAAAGAGATAGAATAAGTATCATGTGTTCATCATCTTCTGGAACTTTCTCGGCGAGTAGAAAAGGTAATGATCGTGTAAGAGACCACATTTGCGATGCTTTTTGACTTAATTTATGATTTTCTTGTCGCAACATTGAATCTGTGAAGTTAGCAGAAGGCTTGTGTTTTTGTTCTGTATATCCGTAATTGTACATCGATATAATTCCATTTAAATAGTCAGTACTGAAAATACGTTGTTCAATGATATACTTGCGAATTACTAATTTCACGACCATCGGACAAATTCCACACAGCAAATCGTGCATTACGTCAAAAACTTTATTGTTTGATATGTGAAAATATCTTGACTCGTTTAAGCAGCAGTTTCCTTTTACTCCAGTCTCCGTCATAATCTTTTTGTCAAAATTATTAGACTTCAGTAACTTGAAATGCTGACGGAAAATGTCTTTACTCCTTTCGGTAGCTTTTGTTAATGAGCATGAATGAAGTTCACTTCTAGTATACAAGCATAAACGGCAAAACAAATTAGCCGATGGTCCTAAAAGATTAAATACTTGGTGAACAGCCAATCCATCGCCGCAAAAACTTTCAATCGTCGCACGTAAAATATAAATTTCTCCTTCAAATTTAACTTGCACTCCTTCATCACTTTCCAATTTTTCTAAATCTTTCAATCCAAACAAATACTTGTCTGCATCCACATAACAAAACACGAAAAGAATGTGAATGCTGCTGAGTTGAGAATTCATATGTTTCGGTAAATTCGTAAGTTGGTAGTAGAAAACTCCAAGCTTGTGTACACCCATCTTTGAACCCAGAGGATTGACAACTTCTAGCTCATCGTAATACACTTTTAGACGAATAGCGTGTTTATGATTTTGAAAAAAAGGTGTTGCTTAAAACACAAGCCGTCGATAAAGGACTCCAGTATTCCATCTGGTGCAGGCTTTTCCTCATGAATAATTTTTCTGACGTTTATATTCGATAGCACTAATTTCAAAACTTCAATCACAGGTACATACTGAAAAGATTCTATAACTTCAGTGGGAACGTAGGTTCCAGTTTGTTTATGAAATCTTGTATCCATGCGTTGACCTAACGGTATTTCCACTGGCTCAATGTATCCACAATATTTGATCAATGCTTGTATTTGCTGTTCGTATGTTTTTAATCCTTGAAAAGGGTTACTCCAGTTCAAAATTTGATCGACGTCATTAAAGACGGCTTCGTTAATATTATGCTCTAAATGTAATCGAGTCATGATTTTGTCCTTTAAACTATATTGAAGATGTAATAAAATTTCTTCCGATTCCTCAAGGATTGATTGTATCATTTTTCCAGTCATCGAGCCATGACCTTGAAGTCGTCAAATCATACCAACGACAAGATGTTTTAAATTCCATATGTCTTTTTTGTCGACAATTCTTTGAATACCATCTTCTGGTAATGTCATATTTTGATCTTCTTGCATTTCATCAAACTGTATATTTTCGGGTTCCATTCTTTCATCTTCGGAAAAAGACTGAACGTCATGTGGTACTTCTACTTGAACCGATCCAGTCAAATGATACTGCCTTATGTGTTTGCGCAAGTTGTACAAATATTTAAAACTGCGAGGACAACCATTTTGGGCACAAATAAATCCACTTCCGTCAATACCCTGAGTAATTGTCAAAGCATGATCTTTGGTAAAATGTGACGATAAGCCATTTAAAGCTTCACCGATGAGCTTATGGCCAATAAAACAAACCAATTGATCCATTTCACTTAAAAAATATAATTTAACCTGCAAAAATAATTAAAGTAAAAATATCCTTGCTATTGTCTCAATTTTTCTATAAATGCAATAATTATAATAGTTGAATTAAATAGTTCTTGAATAAATTTGATAACAAATTGAAAATAATTAATAATAAAGCTTGATTTTTTATAATAAATATTTATGATAATAAAACTTTATATCTAAATAGACAGATTTTATTTTATGAATAATTATAAACATAAAATATTTAATTTTTATAAAATCTAGAAAAGTGAGAAAGATTTAGGAATGTCTAATAAAATATTATTATATGATATAGAAATTTCATTATTTAGAATAAGATAATAATTGGAATAGCTTCTCAATTAAAAAATCAATATGAATACTTAGTTTTGAATAGGCACTAACCAGTAACTAACGAGATGTTTAAATAAAATGACAATTCAAGTTTCGTCATGAAATTTTATACTAATAATTAATTAATTAATGATAATTAAGGAATTTCATACTAATATTTAATAATCTTAATTTTATTTTTATCATAAATTATGTAATAATAAAAAAAGATCTAATTTGTTCTGAGAAAACACAATGTTTTCTCAGTTAAGTACACATTAAAATTATTATTAAAACACGTTTAATTTATTGCTTCGTTAAGTATATTATTGAATCTTCAAAGAATGTATTAAAAACTACGAAATCACCAATTTTGAAAATTGCGTTAGTTATTATTAAATAACTAGCTTGTAACTTGTAACTTTATAAAATTCTTCTATAAAAGCTAAGTCACTTTTCATTTGTCTTTTTGTGCATAAATTATAACCTAAATGATATAGATTATATGACATCAAGACACACGATAGTGCCTCGTCCCAAGTACAAAAAAGAGATCGTTTTTGTGCGGCCAGCACTAATGTTATACTTTCTTGCCAGACTTTATAAGTTATCAAACCAGAGGCAAAACAAATAATGATCAGATATAAAGTATTTTCAATAATGCAATTGCAGATTAAACAATGAATGTATATTTCAAATTGTACAAGTTAATATTATGGGAAATAATAATCTAAAATGATGTTAATTGTTAATTAAATGAAACGAAAAAATAATTAATTAATTATTTATTATTATAAATAGACATACAAAAATTATTATTTTATATTATCAAAAACAATCTTATATATATATATATATATATAAAGTTATACTTTCCAGAATATCTAACGTTTCTTCATCATCAAAAACATGTTGTAAATATTGCTTTAATTCAAATCTATTTAGCTCCGAAATAAACATAGTAAAAAAATCCAAGACTATAACCTAAAAAAGTAAACAGAAAAATGACAAAATTGTTTCTATGTTCATGAGTTTTAACAATTAAAATAAGAAATTTGTAGTTACTTACCTAAAAAAATAATCGTGAACAATTACAATTTGCTATATCTCCAACAACAAAACTTTTTTTTAAAACAGCATAAATTCAAAAAGATGGAGTCACATTTTCCTTTTTATTACCGTCCAGAAGAACCAGAAATTAATGCCCGCACAAAGAATCGCAGTTTTGGCAAATGACGACACTATTATTCTTCTTGCTTTATTCTTTTGTGGTTAGGTTTTCAATACACTATTCAACGGTATCTGCCGTATACACCGAGATTACAAAAAATAGCCGTTGGTACGAACACACGTTTCGAGACAAGTCAAAGGAAAGTTGAAACGTGCAACGGTGCAAGTACGTTCAACTGTGAATTTCAACTTCACTACACGGTTGACTGAACTGACTTAATGCGTCCGTGATAGAAGGTTACGTTTTCTTCCACTAGAGGGCGACGGGCTATGAGTTAAAGCGCGTGAAGATAATTCGATTGCTAATATAATTAATAAGCAAAGATAAAAAATAATTTATTAAATTTATTTAAATAAAAAAGTACAATTTGTCTATTTCTATATTATCTATGTAAATTCATTACTTTTCTTTCATTCCTCTTTTAACTGGCTAATAATATGTTTTCAATATTTAAAACATTAATATTTTATTTATAAAAGGATTTAAAGTTACAGTTATTTATGAATTAAACCATTACTTAAATGAAAACAAACTTGGGTAAGTTACTTTTCGAAAGAAACTTATAACTGTAATATTTCATTCCTTCGACTGTTAAAGTTTTTCACTCACAAAAATGACCACCTTTTCACTATTTTAAAAGTGAAATATTTTTTCACTTATGAAAAAGTGGGACTTTTGACTTTTTAAGAGTTTAACATTATTTTACTTATGGAAAAGTAAAAATTTCGACTTTTTGTAAGTAAAATGCTGTTTTACTGATAAAAAAGTGATTTTTTTAACTTTTTAAAAGTGAAAAAATGCCCCACTCAACAAAAAAGTGAAATTTTCACTTTTTCAAATTTAGAGAGCAAGCTCTGGACAGAGACCAGTTAAATCTGGCTAGATTCACTTAAAAAACGAGGCTAAAAAATTATTTGGGTAAGCTACAATAGAGTTACATATCAAAATAAATTATTGAACTGTTCTGCAATATTGTGCAAAACAAAAATCTGCAACATTATGGAAAATTTTAGTTTTTTCATTAAAATTTTTCTATAACTGAAAAGTTATAGAATGCATTTTTTGCAAATAATATTAACATTTTTTTACCATTATTATTTTTATATACATCATTATGCTTCAAGATTACCCCTTATGATTGAAACAATTTTCAATTAGCAGTTATTTTTAGCTTGAATATATATTTATTTGCAATATAATTGAATTTATCAATGCAAGATTAGAATAGTTAGTATAAGAATTTTTTTGTTAGCTTTAGAAAATTTATTTATGTTTATCATCAGAGTTTGTAGTTGCTAACACAATGAAGGTGAATGTCAATGAAACAAAGTCTTCTAAATCTATTTGCATATACTACATAACTTAGTTTGTGTAGACAATAAATGTTTGATGCAAAAATAAATGAACACTTTGAAGTAAAATGTTACAAACTAATACAGAGAATTGCTTTTATTATGTCTTGCTTTATTTAAATGTTTATTTTTTAAGAGATTAATTTAACATGTGATTCAATTAATTTTAGAACAGATAAATTGGCAAAGCATTTCCTTTTTGTAGAATATGAAAAATACATTTTAATATCTTCTTAAAAATAAATATTTATATTTTATTTTTGCGGTGTATACATATATAAGCTTTAATAGATTAGCAGTTTTTAATATATAAAATGATATTAAGTTATTATAAGTTATTAAAGTTATATTTTATTTATAACTTTTTTTAAATATTTTCTCGATAGATAAGAGTACCAAATAAAACTGTTATACAAGGTAAAACTAAAAACTAATGTCTAGACAACATATATGTTGTCTAGACTTGAAAAGAAGTCTTACAATTTATTATTAATTTTGAATATAAATCTACAGCTTTAAGTTTTAATTTAGAACGAAAGCTAAATTTTAACGTTTGAACACTTTTACAAATTAATCTATAAACTGCAGAATCAAACTTAATAAGAATAAATACAACTTTCTGGTTGATATTTATTTTATCAATTCTACTAAAAGTTGTCTTCTTAATTACTAAGAACTTACTATTTGTGTTCACAGATCTAAATATATAAAAGATACCAAAACATATAAATTATACTTTATTATTTAGTTTTAATATGTGTAGGTAGACTGCTAATCTGTTGTATATAAATATACTTTAATTTCTCAAATAAAGATTTATAGACAAGAAAATATTTCTTATCTTATTTATAATTATTCAAAGTTTTTTTAATGTTAAAATATAGAAAATTATTAAATGTATATGAAAGTTTTAATATTCAAATGAAATGTTAAAATTCTATCATGTAAAATAAAAAAGCTTAATTTCCAGTAAGCTATCCCAGTAAGAAAATATAGATATTAATAAATACAAAACAATACAATCTTGGACAAAAACTATTGAAATCCTAATAGAAGTATCAAAAAGTTTTTAGTTAAGAGCACATTTCACCTTGTTGGTTTTTTAATTTTCTTAGAAGGTCAGGAAAAAATAATTACACAAATTCTTTCAGCTGAAGATTCCGATTCCTAATATAATACAAATAAATCTATATATAATTTAATGCATATGTTTAGCGCGATCTGGCACATCATACAGCTTCATGCGCAAAATGATAGGGCTTCTGAAGGTGGTTCTTCAATCGCGGTGCAAGGACGATACTTCAGACCGCCATTTTGCATTAAAAATAAACATAATTTTTGTTACAAAAAAATTTTATATATTCATACTGCGATACATATAATTATTAATATAGTAGATTACTTAACTTGTGGGAAAGGTATGGGGTTGTCCTTTCCTACGAGTAGGACGCCCCTTTACTTTTCGTACACGCAAAAAAGGAATTTCTCAAAATCAGTAAAAAATTACTGATTTTTAGTAAATAAATGCATTAAAAGTGATTGGCAGACGAATTACTGAAATTCAGAAACCACACTACTAAAAGTCAGTAATTTCATTACTAATAACAAATAACTTTATTTTTTTAAACTATTTGAAATATTAAATTAAGCGGGAAAATCCACTGGATTTGAAATTCATAAATAATAATTGTCTTAAAAGTAGTCATTGTTCAAATAAAACTCATTTTTTTATTATAATATATTTTTATAGTTACAAATATATTTATATTTTTGTATTATCTAATGCAAATAGTTCTCAGATACAAAAAAAAAATTAATTAAAAGAACAAAATAACTGTCAAATTATATTAAATTTATCAAATGATTTTAAAATGCTAGGACACTATACCCACAAAATCCAACTTCTTTTCTAATTTTTTTACCATTTTACTATAAGAAAAATCAGTGTATATTTTATTTAAATATTATGGATTTAAGTATAAGAAAATGTCTTTGTATAACAGCTTTAAAGGTTAGAAATCAAGCTTTTAGAATTTTATTCATTATATAAATTTTACGTGAAAAATTCCGGTTATTTATGACAAAAACTAAAAAGAATCTAAAAATAGCTATTTTTAGGCTTCTTGTGGGGTATAAAAATATTGCAAAACAAAATTTTTTCCCTGGTATTTTTCCCTGGCTTTTTTTTATCCACAAATCTAAAAAAATTTCCCATAGCCAAACATTTTCAAATTTTCGACCCACCCTAATATATATATATTACTAATATTATTATTATTCGCAAAAATATTTTGTTCTATTTTTCAATGTACCGACATTAAAGTTGTGAATTAACATACTTTGGTACTTTATTTATACTTTTATTTGATGTTACAAATAAAATAAATTTATTTTGATATGAAAAAGATGTTTTATTAGAAAAATGGCTAATTTTAGGACAATTATTATTTATGAATTTCAAATCCAGTGAATTTTCCCGCTTAATTTAATATTTCAAATAGTTTAAAAAAATAAAGTTATTTGTTATTAGTAATGAAATTACTGATTTTTAGTAGTGTAGTTTCTGAATTCTGCTAATCACTTTTAACACATTTATTTACTAAAAATCAGTAATTTTTTTACTGATTTTGAGAAATTCGTTTTTTGCGTGTACTGGTTGAGTAAGTTACTTTTTCTCACAAGTGCGGAAAAAATTAAAACAAAATAAAAAGAAAAAATTAAAAAGAAAACGAGTAAGAATTCAATAGAAAAAAGTAACGATGTTCACTAAGAGGCGGAGGGGGTCCAGGGTTTTTGTTGTACTTTGTTTTTTTATGTCCCCCCGAAATAAAAAAACAAACTTCAAATGATTTAAAACAAAAAGTCAGAAAACGATTTAGAGCTAAAAAAATATTTTAAATACATTGAACAATTAAGGGGAGACACACCACTTTGCATTTTCGAAAAATTCGTTTTTTTTTTTTTACATTTTCGGGTTCACTATACTCTGTAGAATTTTCTGTTAAAACCGTTTTTCTGTATCTAACTTCTATTCGGAGTTAGAAGGAAAACATGAAGTCATGTTCAGCCGATAGTAAGCCTGTTTTGGAAATTATAAGGGGGTAAACTTCGGCAAGTGAGCCAAATTTTTGTGACCGCTAGAAAAGATGTCGAAAGCAATTAGTTAGAGACGAAAAAGGAGGTTTATGGCGCCGGAATAGTAAACTTAATGTTAGGTTTTACCAATTTGTCATTATCCTATAGTAAACGTATGTCAAATCTTGAATAGCGTTTTACGCAAAACCAACTTTTTCAAACTAAGTGCATAAAAATCTCGGGATCTACAAAACCGATTGAGCTGAGCCTTTGTTTAAAATATGCAGAAATAAATTCTCTCTGATGTAGCATAGCCGTTTCTGCACGGAAACGATGTAGGCGTTTCAGACGTACCTATAAGAACATCAGGTGTGCCGAATACGATATCAACCGATGTACCAATATTCGGCACAATATACGTCCCTAAACGGCGCAGCAGACGTACGTTGAGGGAACAAGCGCTGTATACAGCGCTTTTTT
>JABFPJ010005536.1:0-12083 GCA_022817425.1 Gryon sp. ZL-2020
GGTTTTTGTTTACATTTCGCGATGCGCGCGAGACCTGTGGTGGGAGGTGCGCTGCCTCTCCTCCTTTCGTTAAGAAGCCAAGCGGCCGGCGACATCGCGTTCGTTAGGAAACCAAGCGCCTACTGTACCTAGAACTACCGAATACGTCAATTTGACGTATCATATATTTTTGAGTTATATAATATAATTTTGTGAAATATTTTCATAATTATAATTATATTTGACTATTTCATGACTAATTGGTATATTAAAATTGATTTATTTAAATAAATATACTAATAAATGTTAAGAAATAATCAGAATATATATATAGTTTTTGCATTATCATATATTTATTAGAAACATTTCACATTACAACTAGTTATCATAAAATTTGAAATCAAAACTTGTATTATTTTTAATGTATAATTTTTATTATATATTAACCCTTCTCTATCACAAATCATTTAGCAATATGAAAACATTGTTGAAACAATGTAGCGGCGAGCGCGCCTGAAGCAGGTTGAAACAACGCGAATTCTATGTACCCTAATAACCAGATTAACATAAAATTTTTGTTAACCAGTGTCCGTAATTTTATGTAAATTTAACGTAAACAGATTTATGTAAAAATTTAACGAACTTTACGTAAACTTTATGTTAACAATTTATATTGATCAAAATGAAACTCCTTTTTTGTTGATGATTTTATGAATGACTGGTAACATAAAGTTTAACTGCAACATCGATTAAATTATTAATTTTTAAATTTTATTAATTGTATTCTTTTTTATATTTATTTGGCATTACTCTGGCGTGACTCTGCCATAATTGCGATTAGTTTTGTTAGTTTTTCAAAAGCTAACAAAACTAACTTACAGACGAATTTTGATCCGCGAATCGCAAGCCCGCTAACCCAATTAGGAATAAACGGAATTTTCCGTGCACAGCGTGCACACCTGCACGCATGACTCACTGCCTGAAAAGATGTACCTCTTATCGCTGGGAAAACCCTGAGTTTCCTCCGTGATAAGAGTACCTGAGTTTCCTTCTTTGGGTCATAAACAGGTAAAAACTTTACTTTAAAAAGCTAAGTGATGACGGACTGTCAGTCAGTCAACCTTTGAACTCAGTGGAAGTATCAGTAGTTCTAGGTAGACAATTAATTTATTACAATAATAATTGTTCTTTATTAATAATAATTATTAATTTACTTAATTATTATTATAATTAAGTAAATTAGAGTAACAAAAATACAAATATGAAAGTAATTGTATTAAAAAGGACATTAATATTATTTCGTTTGTTATTAGTGATATGAAGATTGTTATAAGTATAAAAGGCTACCTACCTGAGCACGCAAATTTTAATTATTGGTTAAATATTCACCTTTTTAAATTAATATAGAAAATGTTACGATATTTGAATGTTGGATCTAATTTGAGCTAATTAATTGTTAAATGTAGCTTCACTCCATAATGTGTTGTTTGATTGCAGTTCAAACGTGTAAGCTTCGCCGATCCACCTGTATCTAAGAAGATGCGTTACGAAGTCACTTCGGGTAATGCTTCGCCGCTAAGCTCCAGTCGTTTGAATAGTCGCAATTTACATAATCGTCGCTCTGCGCCGTACAAATGGAAGCAGACGAAGCTTAAGTTCATCTCGCCCGATGAGACGCTAGACGGATCAATTAAGGATATCGACGAAATGGCTCAAATTAATAACATCAATAATAATACGATTCAATCGGCCGATGAAGAGAGATCGACGACCTCATCCCAAAATGTAACAACCATCTGTATTACTGGCAAATCTCCAGAAGATATGTTTTTGACAAAGTCAATGAAAGGAGAACCAACAACGGTAAAAAGAACATCATCATTAGCGACAACATCGACTGAAGCTAAACAAAGTGATGAGGAAGTTGTAGAATCGCAGGTCGACATGTTTGCGGAATCTGACGAAACGATTGTAAACCAGAATGTCACAGAGAATCATTCGCAAAATACGACCGTGATATTAAGTATGAGTAAAACGTTATCTGAGACTTTACCAGTCGAGAATTTGAAGTCCATTGAGCTTGATGAAATAATGGATGAAGTTGATAATAATTGTTCAATCAATGAGGTTAATGACATCAATGGGACCAATAATGTTAGTGATACAAATGAAAAAGTCGATAAAGATCATAGTAACACAAACAGAATTGTGATCAATAAGATCGTCGGTGATTCTAATGATTTTGAAGAAATGTTCGAAGTGATGGAAGTTCTTGAGGTCAACGGATTGACATCGAAAGACAATCTCGACGATACTGTTGCAGTGGAAAATGTAATTGGATTAACATCAAATGATACTATGCCAAGATGTAGCACGACGGTTAGTACTTTACCGATCACTGATTCGGTGTTTGCGAGCCCCAGTTTCAGCTTGGACTCGCAAGACATGCGACCAGTCGTTCTGGTTAAAGACGAGCCGAACGGCGCGGTTTATCCAGATCTTGTAAATTGTGATGAGCCAATTAACAGAGTCATAGAAGAACTTATTAATCCACACTGGGTCGATCATTTAAAGAGCAGCTTCAGTGATAGAAACATAAAAGTTGTCGGTGATTTGGCGAGCTTAACCGAGGCGGAGATCAATCGGTTGCCGGTTAAAGGCAGCTGCAAGTTCACATTTGTGAGAAAAGTTCTCGCGAGGTTTAAGAATCAACTTGAGAAGGAAAAGATTCAAGGAGAAAAAGCAAATGACGAGAATACGAGAGACGCAGATAAGATTACAGGTAGGTTTTGAAAACTCAACCAAGTAATTAAGAATCGATTTAATGTAAATGTATAATAGAAGCTGGTTTTATTTCATTATTTTTAATATATTATGATTTGTTTCAGACGATATTCAATCCTCATCGAAAAGTCTTATAGACAAGTTCAGCAAAATTCTAGAGCAATGTACGGATGAGGATTGTGAAACGTTCTTGAATATGATTTCCGAAAGATTAGATATAAATAAAATGTTAGACTGGTCCTACGGTACTATGAAGAATAAAATACAAAAATTATCTTCGATCCGTTAAATATGAAATGTATTTTTGGTTGACAATTTCCAAACTTTTATTCAGCGATTGACCACTTAATTTTATGTAACGTCGGATACAATTCTGTGTACAATGTACATATACAAATCAAGCATTTTTTCTTTTTATTTTTTTTTTTTGTAAAATTATGCAAGTATAACATTGATTTATTTTTGTATTGTTTGTATCGACTTTAATTTATTAGTCGAAGGATTTGATATTTTGGTTTAAACAGATTTGGAGAAAGAAAAATAGTATAGGTTAGGTAGGACAATTTTATAATTAATTATACTATTTGTAATAAAAATTCAAAAGATATTAAAGATGATCTTATAATTTGTGCTTAGCCTTTAACTAGAAATCATTTCAAATTATCATTTTTAATTAATGATGATATTTTTTGTAACTTGTGTTTCGAAAAATCTTCACAGTCGCTAATGTGACGTATTCACGGACTATTTAGACATATAGTTAACTTTTATATATTTCTATAAATTTTGAAAGAACCACTTTTTTAGACGCATATTACGAAGTAGTATATTTTGTACCAAGGGAGGTAAAGTCGGAAATTCTTTTTCTTGAGCGATGGAAAAAGAATTTCCGTTTATTTTCCATGCAATTTTTTTCGCTGCGGTGCACCGAAATTCACGTCGCGTTCATCGGACATAACTCTGTTGACGCGCACACATTGCTTACACCCTTTTAAATATGTCTTGAATCAATTCAATACTTTTCCCCTAATTCTGTATAAATACATTTTATTTAACAGTATATCTCGATCTATCATTTCAAATGCTTTTTTCTAATAATCAATAAAAATAACGCCTACTTATTTTTTCTCGGTTATTCCAGTCGGCTATTCATCTAAAATTATGTGCAACGCAATCTTACAAGAGTATTTAGATCTAAAATCTACCTGTTCTTGAATTAAAATAATCGGATATACAGAGCACATGCTCGCTACTTTCAATGTGATATTTCAAGTTATTGTGTTATAGTTGAAGATAAATCATTAGATCAAACATGTTTTTAATTAGTATTCTATCCGTAGCATAGAGCATGTCAATGTTGTCTGTTATAGGACACTTCATGCCTTATTTGGCCAGTTCATCTGCCTGCTTGTTTCCTTGAAAGCCCGAATGCCTGGGTATCCAGAACAGTCGATTCTTGTTTTGGATGGCGAGTACACTTAGTGCTGCTTTACTGTCCGAGAAGATGTTGATGATGCGCTTATGACGCTGAAAGACGGTGGCATTGTTCCTAAACAAACTCCAATTTTGAGAGGCGCTGAAAACTTCAGTCTCGAAGCTTCCATCCAGCTCTAAACCATTTCTATACCAGGGGTCCCACCCATTCTGTGATATAGTAGTGTCATCAAACCATACCGTTCTCTTCAGAATATTGAAAAAAAAAACAAATTGTCACCTCTGAAGAAGGATGGTATACATGGAGCTAAATAATATCAAGCCAAGTTTTTAACTTAGTTCTGCCTGCATAAGCAAGAAACTGTTGTAACTACGTTTAACAGGAAATATTTAATTTTTGGCTTATCAATTTTATATCGAATATTTTTAATATAATATAATATTATAATATATAATATTATAATATTATAATTATAACAAATAATTATAATATAATTATTTTTAATAATTATAACAGATAAGTATATATATATATATATATAAGATAGTAAATACTTATTTTAATATAATTTTTACTGTTTAAGACTTTTATTTTTATATAAATAATATAAATTATATAAAACATAAAGAATTTTAAAACAGAGCTTATGATAAATAATACAAATATTTTTTAAGTTGTAGATGTCGACACTTAAATGAAATTCTTCTTATTAATTTTTTTACCTACAATATTTTTTATATTATTACAATTATATTGTTCTAAGTAACGCCGTTACTTAGAACAGATAGTTAAATAATACAGTAAAAGGATAGATGTTAGATTAATACAGAAGGATGAGAGAAAGATATGGCGTATTCGAGCAGCATTCATAACCTTTTATAATAATGTTTTTTTGGAAAGGCGCCCGAATGTGTGTTCGAGCAGACGCATTATTATTATAAAATAATAATGTTTGCTCGAACACGCGTTCGAGCAAACATTGTTAAAAATTAATAATTTTGTGTCGAACATGAGTTTTTGATTATTATTTTAATTATTAATAATATTCGTTAAAATTCATGTTCGAGCAAACATTATTAAACATTAATAATGTTAGATAAAATATGCATTTTTTGAATTTTTCTTTTTAATTATTAATAATATTTGGTTAAAAGTATTAAAGCATGTTTGCATTAAAGCATTAAAGCATGTTTGCAAAGCAAACATTATTAAATAGAAATAATGATGACAAGGTCACCCTTAAATACGTGAACTGGCGGCAGCCATTTAAATGCAAGATTATCTAGAAATACGGCGGGGTCGAGTGTGTGGCATCACACCATCATACACTCGATCACCGTCTAGGTTAAACATTGATTGACATCATTGATTATGGCCTTATGAACGAATAGTTCAGCACCAACAAAAGGAGGAAGAAGAAGAAGCATTATTATTATCAAAATAATGTTTGCTCGAACACGCGTTCGAGCAAACATTGTTAAAAATTAATAATTTTGTGTCGAACATGAGTTTTTTCATTATTATTTTTTATTTATAAAAATAATGTTTAAATACATGTTCGAGTGAACATTTTTAATAATAAATAATGTTTAATAGAACATGATTATTATTTTAATTATTAATAATATTCGTTAAAATTCATGTTCGAGCAAACATTGTTAAAAATTAATAATGTTAGATAAAATATGCATTTTTTGAGTTTTTCTTTTTAATTATTAATAATATTTGGTAAAATTTATGTTCTAGCAAACATTATTAAATAGAAATAATGATTGATAAAACATGAGTTTTTTTAACATTTTATTTTTATTTAATTATTATTATTTATGCATTATTATTAAAGCCTGCTGGCTTTAATAATAATGCGTCTGCTCGAACACACATTCGGGCGCCTTTCCAAAAAAACATTATTATAAAAGGTTATGAATGCTGCTCGAATACGCCAATTTAGATTCTCTCTTTGTTTCTATAAATCTAAACACCTAAACTTAACTTAATGTAGACACGAACTTCACGCAAATTACATACACGCACACATACAAGATAAACGCAAGAATGACGACACACGCAAATCTACCAAAATACAAGAATGATTCTTAAGGTGATTCTTCAGCTATGTAAGAGCAAAAAGGATAGAGCTAATGGTGACTCCATTAGTGAAAAAGAGAAGCAGCGAATTCGGCTGAAGAATCACCTTAATAGGCTACCTGCATAGCGATATCAGCGCCGCCCTAGTGACTCCCGCCTGCGTAATTGGGATTAAGCTGAGATTTGTTTATGCATGCCATAAACTAAGATTATTGCCATTTGTAATGTAATATTTTTATGTTTTATATTATAATATATTATATTATACTATATTAATAATATATTTTAATATATTTTATCATTTATTTTAATTATTATGTTATATTTAATTTCGCGCTAATTCCAAAACTTAAGAATTTCTCACCACTAGAGGCGCTACTTGTATTGATTCAAATCCATGCAGGTAGCCTATATACTACGTGATAGACTTAACAACTACTTGTGAGAAAATAGTGTTCATCTTGAAAAAAGTATTTCAATAGGAATACAAGTAGATAAGAAATTATAACAAAAAATTGACTATGTAAATTTAAAATTAGTAATTCTTATAAGGAACAACGACATAATTCCCGAGTAAAAAGTAAAATTATTATATTAAATTATAGTGGCCTAACATTGAATTAGAATTGTTCTATTTTTAATTTCTACTTTACTATTAATAATAATATTTTTATACATAAGCGATAAAAAATAAAAGAAGATAATGTAAGGAATTCGTTTTTTAATGTACTTATATGTATTTATTTTTGTAGTATTTACACTCAAATATAGTTGTAACAGGAAAAATTTTATCAGATGTTTTTAAATAAATTTATGTTTCCTGTAATATAAAAATACAAATTAATGTCTAAAAAGTGTTAATTGTACACCGATCGGTGTACCAACAGCCAATCATAATTATACTTTAGATATATTTACACCTTTGAATGTAAAAAATTACACCGAATTTTTTACACTTTTACACTGGCACGAGATTTTTTTTACTGTGTATACAGTTGCTTTCCTATTCTCAACGGTAATAATTCCCTATATATTTGGCTACGTGTACTATCCTGCGTGAAACAGAATGGTGCTCTCCGGAAGATTTCTATTTTCGGATGACTAGCGAACACTAAGTGCTTGTTCGAGGGTTTTAGTTGGGGTGATCCTGATGGCTTCAACTACCCCACGAAGGACACCTTTCTGAAAACTGAGTAGTTGGTTATTAACAGTCCCTTGCCCGGCCCCTTAATCATGTCCTCTAAGAAGTACAGTATAAGTGAACAATCATTTATTTGACAATAAATTTATTTATTATTGCCGTAGACAGCCTTTATATTATTTCATATTGTTTTTTCGAAACAAAGGCGCTTACAAAAAAGAAATATAAAATTAGATTTATTATATTAACCAACCACAAACTTTGCGTAATTACATTTATCGAAAAAGTGTAACAAACAGAAAAATATTGCATATCTTTATTTCACAATTTCTCACTTGCACGTTGAACAATATCACTTTCAATAAATCTAACTAATTGTTGTAATTACGCGGAGATGCTTTTCGATTACAATATTCACAGACTTTTACACTCGTTTTATCGTGTCTAATGAATTGTCGAGAATTAGTGTCATCAATACATACAATTTCGAAAATCAAAACAAACTAGAAATACATTTAGTAATTACTTGCCAACTTATGTAAGAAGAAAAAAGTACATTCGTTATGATCTAGTTAAATTCAAGAAGTAAAAAAAATCTTTTCGTTACTCAGCCATGAAAAACGAACTTATCGTTTCCCTCGTAACGAAAAATATGGTTCATACCATGGGAGACAAACGGAAATCCCTACCTCGTGCGATTACAAACCTCGCCTTCGGTTCGAAATATACTATTTTGTCACTCGGAAAAGCGCCATTTTCCTCCTTAGGGAGCTTTCGGAAAACGAAATTTCTTCTTCCCTCGTAAAGAAAAATATCGTACGCAACATTGAAGATGAAAGCGCCCTAGCAGAAATTGAAAAAGGCTTGCCTAGTTAAAAAGCGGGCCCTGGATTGGTAAACTCCGGGTAGGCCTCGTTACGGGTAATCCTGGACTAAGCCAATGTAGGCCAAATGTTGTATAATTCATTGCAGGGTTGGAAAGTAGGGCCAATATAGGGCCTAACAAGGGCCATATTCTGGCCCAATAAGGGTATGAAACGCCTACCCACACATTACCTTATAGGGTTTTATGGGCAAGCCATATTAGTCTCATATATATACTGTAGTAGACTTAAGTTGATGTTTACAAAACATTTCATTAGAAGTCTTCGTAGCTCAATGTGTAAGATGTTTAACTTTCACGCTCGGGTCTTGGGTTCCATTCTCTATAATGCATTTTTGAACAAATATTTTACATAAATGTTGACTAAACCCAGGTGTGCATACTGAGGCTTAATTAGGCCAGCATTATTGGATTTCATCAAATATCCCATACCAGGAAAGTCTCGTTAGGCCCATACTAGGAGTACCTAACTAGGTAATTTATAGGTTAGCGTTTCAAACCAATGTGGGTCCCTCAAAAATCCCACATAGGGCCAATGTTGATTCAATTTTGGAACACGGCCCAGTTAAAAATATTCGAATCGCTGACGACTCGTTAGCGATTCGTCAGCGATGCTGAATTTGGTGACGCTTCGCAAACGACTCGCTGACAACTTGTTATCGAATCGTAAAAAAATGACAAACTAAAACGACTCACTGACGTATTGTTGATGAGTGCCTGACGACTCTCTAACGACTCGTTTGCGACTCCATGAGAACTCGCTGAAGACACGATGACGATACGCTAACGACACGAGCTTGATTGGTTAATGACGCGCTGACGACTCGCCAGCGACTCGTTTATTACTCGCTAGCGACTAGCTGACTATTCGTTAATGAGTCAACTTAAGTTCTTTGAATAATTGTTAAAAATAAGTCATTTAACACTTATTAATAATATTTTTTAAATATTACAAAGCGAATCATAAACGAGTAGTTAAAAATCAAACGAGTGTCACTAGCGTGTAATAAACGAGTCGATGGTGAGTCGTCAGCGCATCATTACACGGAAGGAATTAACTGATTGAAAATGACTATGAATCTGATTAAATCTGTGACAGTTGTGTTGTTTTCGTGATAATTGATAGATTTTTACTAAAATCTGCCAAATTTTAATGAATTTTTACTATATTTTAATAATTTTTACAAATATTTGATGAATTTTTACTAAGTCTCACTGTAAATATTATGTGAAGTATATTTCTCGCCTTCATAGTTTAAGTAATAGGAGAAGCCTTTGAACGGCAGTCGCGAATAGCCGCGAGGTTAAAGAGGCTTATTAAGAGACAGCGCAGGTGCGGAGTTCGAAACTCAGAGAGGGAGTTTTTTTATAATGTTAAAATTATTTTACTAAGTCAAAAAGTAAAATTTGCTAAATGTTTACTCGGATACATAATAATTTTTACTCAGTTATTTTCTTCCATGTAGCAAGTCGTGTTCGTGTCGTTAGCGTATCATCATCGTGTTTTCAGCGAGTTCTCATTGAGTCGCAAACGAGTCGTTAGAGAGTCGTCAGGCACTCATCAACAATACGTCAGTGAGTCGTTTTAGTTTGTCATTTTTTTACGATTCGATAACAAGTCGTCAGCGAGTCGTTTGTGAAGCGTCACCAAATTCAGCATCGCTGACGAATCGCTAACGAGTCGTCATCGAGTCGTCAGCGATTCGAATATTTTTAACTCGGGGTGAAAAACCTCACCTTTGGCTCTGCTTTTAAACTCCACTCGCGAAAACGGATTCCCAATTTTATCTCTCTTGTTGCGTAATATACTATTTCAATTGTTTGTGCCCGTTCTTCATAAAAAAACTTTGCGTAAGAGAAGTAAATGGCATTGTTTTTTGTAATGAAAATTATTTAGTGTTTCGTTATAACTTTAGAAATTTTAATCACATAAACAAATCATATCATAAGTATATATATATATATATATACACCCACTTATGATATTCAGATCAATAAAAAAATATGATTATTATTATGAAAGTAGTCATATAATACGGAGATTTTATCTGTTAATAAAACGCATTGTTTCTTAGAACTGCAAAGTTTTTAGTTATCAAAATTGATCAAAACGTCGAATTCCAAGATATTGGTTACTTGCAGCTGTTAACTTTTCATGAGCCGCATTTATTGCTAAAATGGTAATAAGCATATTCTTGAAATTAAACTGTTGTATCATACATCTTCAGTTATTCATCAAATGATACCTTAACATCGATTATTTTTGCGTTTGAATAATGTGAACACGTTTAATTAACACATCTTTTCGGCGTATATAAAATCGCAAAATTAAAGAAAAAAAATGAGCAACTCAGTGCAAAATTGATCATAAAAATCGGTGTGCCCTACGGACTGTATGCGAAGCTACATTAAAAAGCATGTGAACATCTGTCTTGCAAAATTTAGCCTCGCAATTTGGTCAGTGTCCGGCCTTTTTATGACCAAACTGAAAGGATCGAAATTGACGCGCTGATTATACGCTACCTCTAAGTCTTAGATCGCTGCCAAAAGCCGGGGGTTTGTTTTAAATTAACACCTCGGCGTGCGGCGTCGCTTTAACACCTTTTTACGAGATGCGCGAACTCATCGGCTCATCGTTCGTTCGACTGTCAAATCTCGCAAATCGTGTCGTAATAATACACTGTGCGTTGAAACGCGACAAAAACGACCAAACTTAAGGGTCCATCGAGCTGAAATCAAGCGACAAATTTGATGATATTATACGTTTCGCGACGAAATTTATTTGCCACGAGAGAACATTTTTGTTTCCTTTCTTTTTTTAATGATAGACCTTTTTCAGCTTCTTTTTTCATGTTTTGCTTTTGTATTACCAAATTTGTGTTAATGGTTGCGTTTTATTTATGTTAGAAGCATATAATTATCAGTTATGCATTTTTGGTGTGCAAAGGAGGTGGCAATTGATATTTTCGACTTATTTTTGGTTGGTTGATTTTTGCAACGCGCAAATGGGTATTATGCAGAACATATATTTTCTGTCGTTTGGAATAATCAATGTAATTATTTGAAGACACCTCAAACTGCGAGAACGAAGAGGAAGTGCAAAATTAGTCTCCATTAACACCGCGTGTGTGGATGGGTAGTGGGACTCGTTTTTCGATCGGTAATGGGACTCATTTTTGTCGCTTAATATATAACGGGGATTTTAATGCACAGTCAGACAAATTGTATACATTTGATGATGCGCGATTTTAAAATGATTTTTCTGTAGTTTTATTGATCGAGGATGATAAGATGATTTAGGATTTTGGCAGGATTTTTTAATAAGCAGATGCAAAAATAAATAAATATTACATGTTTATGGCTTCTTAGAAACTTTAACATAGATTGAAGTTATATATTCAATATGATTCGAAGTACTTTAGAGGACTGTAATTTTTTCCGGAAAACATAAAATTAATTACTCTCTCCTGTGAAAAAAGACAAGCGTGTTACAATACACGTATTAAAATGTATGTAACATACATGAAACACACATGGTGAATACGCATGTTACACGAGTACATAAAGATTCTCCAACTTTATATGTTTTTTCCTGTGTATATTCATTCTCCAGACACGCTTTAAGATATTTAATATGAAAAAGTGCCCTTAAGGTGATATTTCAAGCCTGCTACACCGGAGTTAGTGTCTTTTTAAACTAAAATTGTTTGACATTGAATTAAATATTCTAAAATATATCACTTGATTCTTTGATTCTGGGAGAATATTTTGGT
>JABFPJ010005537.1:0-12082 GCA_022817425.1 Gryon sp. ZL-2020
CTTATGGGCTACTTATGGGAAGCTTATGGGAAGCTTATGGGATTATTGTGAAGTGCTTATGCGAACGTTATGGAAAGCTTATGGGATACTTATAGAATGCGTATGGGATGCTTATGGAATGCTTACGAGAAGCTCACGGGATGCTTATGAGAAGTTTATGGCATGTTTATGAAATGCTTATTGAATGCTTATGGGATATTTATTAGGTGCTTATGGAATGCGTAGGCAGTGTTTATGGGATGTTTATGGGATGTTAGTGGAATATTTATTAGGTGCTTATGGAATGCGTAGGCAGTGTTTATGGGATGTTAATAGAATATTTATTGGATAATTATGAGTTGTTGATAGTAAGCATATGGGAAACTAATTAAAAGCTTATGCGAAGTTAATGGTACGATGGTTCCTTGTTCCGAACCATATTTCCTCGAATTAAGTATTAATCTCTACAACATATATAATGTAACATATAAACGATTATGGTTCGCGCCAAGTTTTTTATTTTGCATTGAAACTAACGAAACTATCGGAACTAATGAAACTAAGAAGTATGTATAACTGTATAACTAGCAAGAATAACAAGATTAACAAAACTAACGATACTAACAAATCCTTACTTTTGCAAGTTAATATTTTTTTGTTACTTATTTTTGTTAGGTTTTAGTTTCATAATTTAAAATTGGAGTTTGGCTTTCTATTATTTAAAGGTCTAAAGCTAGCTAATTTACTTAACCATGTAACTTAATGATTTAAATTTTACTGTAGATTCACTCCCCAAGTTGCAGATTTTTCAAATAAAATTAGCGAATGTACTTGACCATATTTATTGATATGAATACTTTATATTGAGAAAAATTTTAGTGATTAGTTATACTAATTACTAAATCTGACATTACTTGGCACGTTTACATTTTTGCATTTTCTGTCACCGTATTGCGAAAAGTTAGTTTTATTATTTAAAAAAACTAACAAAACTAACTAGATCATGCCAGAGACAAAGTTAGTTTTGTTGGTTCTTAAAATTCACATAAATTGGTAACCCGTGACTCGTGGCTGTCCATGACACGTTTAAATGTCATCAGAGACACTTTGCACGGGTGGCATGGGCCACGTGCGAAAGTCATTATTGACAACTGGCACGGGTGGCCTGGATGAGACATGCTGCCTTATAAAAAATAATACATTTTCGATTTTAATTTTCATTAGAAATACAGAATTTGCATAAGTTTTTATTTTCCTAAATAACGTAACAAATCATTTTTGGTACGCGTTATTAGTTTCGTTTTATATTTTAACTATTTTGTCATTGTTCTCTTTGTTATGATACGTAACGTAACGTAATGAGACACGTTTCGTTACAAAACGAAACAAATAATACTTCCACATTTTCGTTATGTTAATAACGTAACAAAATTCAATTTTGGCTCTAAATTTCGTTACGTTATGTTACGTTTTCCATCCTTGATTTTAACGTATAATAGTTATTGAATGAGTATATTTGAGATCATCAACGTAAACGAAGTACAAAAACTGTATAAAGTAACAAAATTTAAGAAATGTAAAAAATTTAAAAAGTGTAAAAAAGTGCATTTTACAATACGTGATTATTACAACATAAGTGGTAAAAATTTACAACATCTTGAAATTGAAGTCCGAAAAAAGTTTCAAAATGCAGTTTTTGCCTTTATTGGTTTTCTCTTGCACAATATTCATTTTTAATCTTATTTAAGTCAAGTTTTAAAACAAACTGATAAAATTACAACGAAACTTACTGTTAGAACGATACGCCTAACTTATAATAACGCCTAACTTAATTATAACGCCTTTCGGTTAACGATAAGGCGTTTTTCGCGTTTTTGACAATTTCCGTCTGATAATATGAAAATCGGATTTTCCGGTAAAATAATGATATGGTAGTTTCTCGCTTTGTACTTGGCGCGAGACACGTGTCTTTTAACGAAGGCACTAGCAGAGATGTAAGGCGGTAAATTTTGAAATATTGAGAATATGAAATTTCATCATGAATACTAACAAATATTATTAAATAATAAATAATAAAAATAAACCTAAATAATCATACACTGAGTCAAAAAATAAATAAAACATATTGTGAAAATATCATTAAATTTATCGTGTTGCTTAGTAAATATCAGTAATAATGAGTACACATTAAAAATTACGTTTCTTCCGGTTTATTTTAAGGAACTTTTAGATGTAAAATCAGTTCCAAAACAAAACAAATTTTACCTTACCATTTATAATTTATCCTCACAATATAATAAGAATAACTGATAAAAACAACAAATTTAATATACCAGTAAGGTAAAATTTATTTATAACGTATATTTATTTTTAATTTAAACTTATTAATGAAAAAAACTCTTTCTCAGGGAATTGACCCCGTGTCTCCAAAGTGTTAGGCCGCTGTTTTATCCAGTGTACTATTTCATTGTTTATGATAAAAGACGTATCGGGAACACACTCATCTAAATAATCAAACATAAATAGATAGCAATTATTGTACGAAACATTTACCGTGCTACCATGGTAATATTGGAAGGCAGTAAAACATAAAATATAATAAAAAGCACGCATTTATTATGAACAACACACCAAATTGTTCTAAACATAACTACATATAATACCTAAATACAGACTGTAAACAACAGCACGGTAAAAATTGTTCGTCCTTTATTTAAAGATGATGTAGACTAAGGGAAAATAGTCAAGTAAATATCATTACAAAATATCAATTAAACAACATATTTATTTTCTATTCGACAATTTTACTTATGTTTACTATGACAAGCATGGTAATTTTTATTGGTTTTTGCTCTCAGTGTACCATTACAGGTATTCAATTAATACATGAAATTGGATATTAAATCATTTTGAATACTCTAATAATTGATAACTTTACATTATTGATTATTTTAAAATGAAACTTAATTTTGCTTTTAATATGTTTTTTATTTATACATGTATGTACAAAAATATAGTGATAAAATACAAAAATGAACATTTTTAAAAATAAATACTATATAATGTTGAATAATTTTGTTTTATTCAAGTTATAAGAAAATAATTTTAGGCTAAATTATTATACATTATATTCAAAAGTGTCTTGCAGTCAAAAAGTGTTTCACAGATTTTTAATGTCTCATTAAACAAAAATGTCTCAGAAAAAAGTATCTCTATACGAGACGCTTTTAGCGTCTTCAAAATTGTGTCTTAAAAAGTAAGACGTTTATAAACGTCTTATCAAGAAAAAGACACTATTATTGTCTCACTTGGAGACACTTTTTTTCTCGATCCGATGTAAGACACTTTGTAAATGTTTTACTGTCTTCCAATGAGACACTTCTGAGACACCCGTTTTTGCAGTGGAGCCATCATAATATTTATCTTTAATTTGATCTCCACCCCCTCTACCCCCGGAGGTGTGAAAACCATTTTCAAAAAAAAAAGTGCAAAGTAATAAAAAAACGGAACTAAAAAGAAGAAACAATACAAATAAATACAAACAAAAATTTTAAATAACAAACTAAAGTAAAAAAAGAGCAGAAATACAAAAATACAAAAATATTAAGTATTAATAATAAGAATAATAATAACAAAAATTAATTGCTCTCATTTGTCTCTGACTTAAAATTTGAATCTGCCAATTTTGTGGCGGAGAATTCAAATCTGCAATAAAATGGGGGTTCCCATTTAAGATTTCAAAGTTACCCCCGCCCCCACCCCTTGGGCGTGGGGGTGGATGGTCAAATTTGGTATCATTGGATAGTTATTCAAAAAATATTTGACACGTGTTTTTTTGTTTTCCCGATTTGTTGTCAATATTGCGAAATATGTTGCCGTCTCGGAACTTGTTTGACACCCTGTATATTATATATAATATATTTTAAGATTCAGAATATATACAAAATATAAAAACCATATATAATATATAATAAATATATATAATTTATTTAAGATTATATTTTATATTTTCGTCCGTGAGGGTTGACTATTTTCGTTCTTTTGATATAAAAGAACGACAAATATGAGACACCTACAAAATGGAGTAAACAAGTAAATGTAATAATTATTCCATTGTTCTAGCCATGTGAAATACAGTTACAGATATCTCATGAAATTTATGCTTGGATGCATATACAATATTATCATTCGTTTAATCAAAATAATACGCGAATCAATAGATTCAGCAAACAATTAATTAAACACATATGCACATAAACGAAATACGGTCAAAGTTTACGATATGCGCGCGTCAAACACCTGCGTTTTTATAAGCGTTTGCGCATGTTACGTACTCGGCGCAGGGTTGTTAGAGGGTTGCTCATATTATCGGTGTTTTTGGTGGGGGTACATCGTTTGTCAGTTTTCTCCCGTATGTCCGCGTTCGCGGACGGGCGTGTGAGCAGCCCCCTCACGTTCCCTCCCAAGTTATTTTGCCAAATCCCAGTCGTTAATACAGCTCTTCGTGTGTGTGATTCAAAATTAAAAGCTTCTTGCGATTAATCGTAACGTTATCATTTTGGGAGTTCCGTTTTTGCCATTGTTTAGTTTCATCTTCAAATCGGAATGAACTATGATGGACGTGGAGGAGACCAATACAGCCTCCACCGCGAGTTCATCTCCAACACCTTCCAGTCCTGCTGCGGATTCAACATTTATTTGGTAATTTAGTTATATTTTGAAGTCTGTAGTTTTCCATTTCGTGTATACTTAAAGTCAAATATTCTTATCAAATAAGAATCCTTTGTTTGGAATATTCTTATGTAATTTGTGTATTCTAAATTAGGGATTTATTTATAGGGTTTAATTTGTCTTTTATTATAGATATTGAGTGTCCCTGCTTGACAAAAATGTTGTCTAATTAAGTACTGTATTAATATGTCTATCAACAATAATGAAAACATATATTGATAATTAATTGAAACTTAAATTTGAAATAAATTTCATTAACTTGTATGGATAAGTTCTTAAGAAAAATAATACATTCTTGTTATTAACACTGAAATATATCGTATTGCTAATAATTGGCTATTTCTTATAAACTTAAGAAAAATTTCATACACAAATGTATTGATTTCTGTTTACTTGAGTTGTACTTGAATTGTACCTATTGGGAATCCGAAATTCGTATATCATATTAATAGTATGTAAATTTAATAAGTTCTGTAATTTATGTTAACAAGTTACAAATTATTTACAAAAATTATGCTATTTCCTCATGTTAACTGTTGCAAGTTCTGGAACAATATGCGTGGCAAGTATTATGTATTCCTAAACGAAGCTAATAAATAAAATATGGTAATAAATTATTAGAATATTTAACTTTAAGCAATCTATAATTTATTATATTTATGTATTTTAGAATTTCATCAATAACAGTTAAAAAGTAAAAGTGTTCCTAATAATTATTTCAAAATATACAGGTGCATGTTCATGAAAGACAACAGTTTTTTTTAAATATGTATTACAATGTATCAAAATTATATTATTTGCATTGTGAAACTTTATTATACTTTAATTATATTTTTATATTGAGCTTTTTTTTAATACAAATAATTTTGGCGATATTTTAAAGAACTGGTTAGATTAAAATAACATACTATGGTTGTTTGATTCAGTCGATGGAAAACATTTTTTTTTAGTTAATCAAATATATTGTCGGTTTGACAAAATAATTAGTTTCAAGTGTTTTTTTCAATTTCCTTTTCAAGTTTCACGAAAAATTGGAAAAACGAGTGACAGGTATGTCACATACGACAAAGTAATGTATAAACAAAAATTAAAGCTTAAAACCTGATAATAACCGAGAGAGTCATTCTTGTATATAAACGATTGAATAGTATATGATAAATGAGTAGCTCGTTTATTCACCTTTAATTTGTTAACACACTACAGAGTCGAATGTCACACATACGAGTCACTCGTTTTTTCAATTTTCTATATCAGTAAAATAACAAAATGTTTTCTTGATTAAGCTGCAAAAGTTTAACCTCAAAAATTGCGTTTCAAAACATGTTTATTGAAATGAAAGGAATGTAGTATTGTATTGAATTAACCATTTCATTTTATTAGGATTGTATAAACTGATGTTCGAATGTGGTCAAACATTAAGTAGAAAAGTTGGAACTATTCAAAGTTCGAATTTCCAACGTGTTCGACCATTCAAAAAGTTCGAACTTTCAGAAAATTCAAATTTTCAGGAAATTAAACATATTTTTTACATTCGAATCCCATGTATTGCATTCTCATAATTTGCAATCCTTTATAATTTGTTAAGTTGAACTCTGATAATTTGCGTTGTCCAGAAGTAGCCGATTTTGGCGCAAAATTAGAAATCTAATAATGTATGAATACATTCTATGCAAAGAAAAATTTTATTATTATTTTATTATCATTAAAACATAAATATATTTTTAAATAAAGGGAAATGTTACAGAAGTATAATAAAGAATAATAATATAATTAAAAAATATGAACAATGAATTGTTTCGTTGATAAACAATGATTATACACATTGAAAATGGACATATTATATAAATAATAATTGAAAAGAAAATGAAGAAGTTAATGTTTAGAAGCAAAAATTAATAATATATATTAATAATGAATACAAAATGTTGTCATAGAATTAATGTATAAAGCTAAAGAAAATAATGATGAATAATTATTATAAATTCATGGAAGTAAATAATAACAAATGCATGTCCGTTTTTTATTTATTGGTATTGATTTATTTATAATGAATAAACTCAATTTCTATATAATTTTATATAAATAATTAATATGTGAAAATATTTAAATGTGCTTTGAATTGAAAACAAATAATTTTAATCCTTCTATAAAATTGAATAAAATAAAAAAATAAAAAAAGTAAAAATAACTACTAACCTAACTGTGAGGTTATATTTCGTTTATGTATTTTAAATATACCAATATAACATCTTACCTTTTTTAGTTTTTATTTTTCTTTTGTTGCCTCTAAGTTTTGTTAACTCTAAGACAAATTATATTATTCAATTTGACATAAATTGCTTTGTCCAAAACAAACACAAATTTTGTATCCAACAACTGCCGGTAAACTTGGAATGTGGGAATAATGAAACACAAAAACCAATCAGTATAATCCTGCGCAAAAGCATTGCGCGTAGCATGCATGCAAATAATAGGAGATTTTCGGCGGCGATAGTACAAATTATGGGATGGGAGGATTTTCGCAGGGTCTTAAAGGGGACTTTTAAAGATCTTTAGAAGGTATTTAGAGGGTACTAGTATTTAATCTAAGGGTGCACAATATCGAATACGTTTATATAATAATATAAAATATAACACACTCGATTCTGGATGCAGAAATAATCGTTACAGTTTTATATGTCTGCGCGAAAGACGTCTTAAAATTGAGTAAATGAGACATTTTTGGTGTCTTAATCATCAAAAATGTCTCAAAATGAGACACTTGTTGAAAAAGTACTAAACCATTCAATAATCAAAACATAAAGTGTAAATGGGCAAAATTACCATATCAAGTTAGGCAATTTTTTTAAATGAATTTCATTATAAGCTAGCTGATCCCTTCAGCTTCGATTTTGTAAAGAAGAAAGTAATTTTCAAAAAAGGGTTATAATTATAATTATTTTTATTTAATTGATATTTACTTTTTTAATAAAAATTTCTTGGTGAAATAATTTTTTTCTCCGGTTTTGTTTTGTGTATGTACGTTGTTTTAGTCAATAATAATTAATATAATAATAATATTAATAATAATAAATTATAAACATAATTTTCTTTTTCAACTGAAAAATGCATCTAATGTTTTTTTGAAAATTTACGTCAGTATTAAATTCATTTATTAAAAACTCATATTTATAGAATAATTACTAAATTCTTTTATCAATTTTTTGCAATAGTGTAACAATTATTTTGTATAATGATATAACTATAGCATATTATTCACCATGGGAGCAAAAAGGGAGCAAAGCTTCGGGATGTGTTTTGCTTTCAAGGGAGCAAAATTTCACTTTGCTCCCGAAAAACAGGGAGCAAAATCTGACTTTGCGAGCATGTGTGACGAAAATTAAATTACTCAATTACTCTCACATTTATGTTTATGATTGATCAAGTTGATACAGTTAAAACAAGTTTTTTGTACGAAAATGGAAACATGACAACGCACTCCTTCAATGTTTATAAAAGAATTCAATATCGGTGAACAAATTAAAATCAAATCTATTTTTATTTTATTCTTTTCTTTTACCTAAAGGGTACTTTTACCTAAAAAATCAATCGTATAAAAACATTTATAAAAATAAAATTAGACATCGAAATATTGGATAGAGTAAAATTATGACCTTAATAATATACTATGCATAAAGATTATGCAAATTGTTTATAAACGGCTTGCTTAAAGTTTGCGTGAAGTTTAAGTATAATGCTGCGATATATATAAAAATTCAATTTAAGCCATTCGTTTCTATTAAAACATCTGATTTTTTATTTAAACATTTTTTTAATCGAACTATGTGTGTTTGAATGTGTATGAAAATTAATAACATAATATTTAAAAATTGCTCGTCATTAGTACGACGTATAGTTTGCTTTCATTTTTCAAAAAATTCGCATCTAAATTGCGTACAAAATTTGCATAATTTCGACGCAAAAAATGTGGACATAGCCTGGTGAAAATTCTGGGAAAACCAAACAAATAATTTTCTTTAAGCTAAAATAATACGAAAATTTACAATAAAAAAATATATTTATTGTAAATTTAAATATTATATCGAGTAAGTAGAAAAATATAATTGTTTCAAGCAAATATACTTGGTTCAAGTATATAATATACTTGGAAGCAAACGATTCATTTTTTTAGTGTATATATTCATAAAATGTAATATATACTCGACTTTTCTATGACAAATGGTTTGAATCCGAAAACAATTAATATTGCACTCATACAAATTGGCGATTTTAATGTCAACTGTTCAGCTTAACATTAATAAATTAAGTTTACGCTTTTAGTACATCCATATTATAACCGGAATGATATCTAATAGAGAAGTTACCTTATATTTGAGTTGATTTGCGTGATAAAATTTTTTAAATTATAAAAAATGACTGAAGAAGTTAAAAAAGCAATTTATTATTAATAAAAAAAATTAGTTTATAGTTTTATTATTTTCAATTGTGCGCAAAAATTTTGCACTCAACATCCATTGTATTATCGGAATAGATTTTGTTGCAACATTATATTGGTTGCAATATGAGAAATATCAATAAGGGAAAATCGAGTTCAAAGCATTGTCTTAAGGTGTATTGCATTGTAAGAATTGCATTGTATAAATAAAAATTCCTTTCAGTAATTTTCTATAATTAATTCACATCAGAGATGGGCAAGCCCATTACTCAATTAAACCATATATATTTAATAATTATTAAGAATAATACAATCAAGTAGTACAAAATTGCATATTTATTTTATAAAAAAGGAGTGTCTTCAACTAAAAATAGAGGTACCATAGTTATTATTAGTGAAACAAGCAAAAAATGGATTTTCATTCAGAAAGTAATTGAAAAGTAATTGAATTTTTAATTAACCATTACTTTTGTAAATAAAATTAAATTATAAATTCAAACTTAGCGAAAGTAAGATTATAAATAGAATTATTTATTTATTTGACAGTACAACTTGCCAAATAACAACAAGGTTTTCAATTATTTTCAAAATGTTTAATATTTTTCCAAATTTTAACATTTATTATAAGTAATTGGGTAATTATTTTTGCCCATCTCTGATCATTACCCACTAAGTTTTTGCATTCGTTGCCAATATAAACTTCAGGGTGTCCTATAGGAAATTTTCCCGTTTTACAAACCCATGCATATAACGAGCATATATAAACATATTTAATTTGTTCTTCCCTTTTCGTTTCATAAAATGTTGTCGTGTTTTCTGTTCGACCTTCAAAAAATACATCGCGAAGGTTTATTACATAGGTTAACATTTTATTATTATTTAAATAATTTTCCGCATCAAAGTTTGTTTTCAAGAAATCATTGAAACTGCATTCCCACTCTTCAACCAGTTGATAACCGCTATCACGTATCTTATTTGCAATCGCGATCGTTTTATCATATCGAGATGCTATGGTTACACCGGGGTGGATTTCTTTTTCACGATCACTGTTAAAACATTTTGGACACCCGTGGAAAAAACAACCGTGGAACTTATATACTGTTTTTATCCCAGTATCTAAATCTTCATAATAACCATCGACTAGATAACCGTTAGTTAGACGTATTTCCCGACCGCGTCCGGCATGAATGATTTTTTTGCCTGTTTGTCGTTCTTGCCAGATCAACTATTTCATCGCTTTGTGAGATTGTTAAACGATACCCGTTATGTGGTACAATACCGATAGTTTTTGGTTTTAAAAAATTTTTTCTATATACCTTATTACAGGCCGAGGCTATTGTGCACTCATCAGTAAAAGGACAAACACGTCCGATATCTAAAAATATTTTTCGAAAAGCTAAGCACGCTAATCGTAAAATACTTACATCTAGTTTACAGTACTTTACAATTTCTTCTTGAAAATTGAAAACATAATTTTGATTTCTCAAGGTATTATACCACACAAAGAACTGTTCTCGTTCTTTGCCGTGCATTCTCTCTGGTTCATAAAATTCTTTATCTGGTAGAGGCCCTATATAATTCTGATTTTCAAGTTTATTAAACATATGTGGAAAATAACCTTTAGTTTCTTCTATACCGAATGTTTTGGGCAATTTATTTAATCCCATATGAAATTAATTTATACTATCGATAAAAACAGTTTTGTTATAGTTCATTCGTGTAATTTTTCTGTCAAGATAATTTCTGGTTCGTGGTTTTTATGTTCAACGATGTATTTTAATATAAATTGCGTATCATAAGCTTTGCTATTATGGGCTATACAAATAACCTGACTAAACTCTGTGGTATCTCTTATCACGTAATCAACAAATTGTCGAATAGGATTTTCTGTAAAAACAATTTTTCGAACCCCACAATTGAAACATAATTTCGATAAATCATTATTTGTAATGCACTTAGTACAAACTGAATTACACATACTGTAGGTATGTGCTCGTAAACATCTGTGCATAAAAGTTCGTCTTGTCGAGATTCAAAATCATAAAAGACAAATAAAATATGTTTTTTATTTGAATTTTCGTTTACTGGCCGTATGTGGCATAGATGATTAGGCAGCACATTTTTGTGACAATATTGACATTTGATTTTCCACATTCATGTATAACATCTGTTTTTATCCTCTTAAAACAATTACCACATTGTCTAATAGCTTTACACACGTCTATTAGCTATTAGCTCGTAGATTTTGTTTTCGTCAATCTGTATGAATCTACCTGTAAATGATAATTGAAACATTCTTGGTTTATGAAAAACCTGTTGCATGAATTACAAAGTATATCTTTAGCTGATGTATCATTCTTACATGCAGTACGGCTATAACAACGGATACATGATTGCAAACATCTATGCGAATCGTAGCGATTATATGCTTTGTTACAAACACTGCAGAAATTTTGCAATCCAACAGCCCCAGTCAAATTCAGAATCGGCTCGTAATGGTGTGTATCGTTATAATATAATATATTTACGTTATGTACGACTCTGCCGTAAGCTCGTATTGTTTCGGTCGCACCATCGAAAATTTTTTCACCACCATTACCGAAATTAGTGTTGCTGTAAATTGTAATGGCGATCCCTTTTGCGGATAAATGGGCCTGAAATTGTTTAATTTCATCAAGCCCACATCCTGTATCAGGGATGTTTACACCTACTTCTCTTACAAGGTTTATCGCTTCCCGTTTCTGAAGTTGGCGAGGTTTTCTAATTTTATCCCATGCTTTACTCCACGTTTTATATAATTCCCCAATTCGTACTTTTCCGCGTTGCGCATAATGTATGCCTGTTACAAGAGATCGCGGCAGGCATAAATTGTCAGAGTTAATGATTGTCAAGATGGAGTGTTTTTTTACATTTTCACAGGTCAGCTTAACCCTACCC